>JACSCI010001305.1:0-17717 GCA_016801065.1 Sceloporus tristichus
TTAGAATGATAGACTCATAGAGCTGGAATAGAACACAAGGACCATCTCGTTCAACTGCTTGCCATGCAGGAATACACATTGAAAGCATCCCCACCAGATACCACTCATCCTTTGTTTAAATACCTTCAAAGACCTTAAAAACCCTTCAAAGAAGGAGTGCTTTAGAAATTAATAATAATAATAATAATAATAATAATAATAACAACCATAATGAGACACCACCATGCTCTGAGGGAATATATTCCACTGTTGAATAGCTCTTACTGTCAGGAAGTTCCTCCTAATGTTTAGGTGGAACCTCTTTTCCTGTGCCTTGCTTCCATTGTTCTGTCCTTTTTCAATTTTGGTGACCAGAACTGGACACAATATTCCAGGTGGGCTCTGACCAAAGCAGAGTAGAGTGGCACTATTACTTCTCTTGTTCTAGACACTATACTTCTATTGATGCAGCCAAAAATTGCATTGGCTTTATTAGCTGCCGCATCACACTGTTGACTCAGGTTCAACTTGTGGTCTACTTGGACTCCAAAATCCATTTCACACGTAGTTTCATTCAGCCAGGTGTCCCCCATAATCCTATATCTGTCCATTTCATTTTTCCGCCCTCAGTGCAGTACCTTACATTTCTCTGTGTTGAAATTCAATTTTTTAGCATTGGCCCAGGTTTCTAATGTATTAAGGTCATTCTGAAGTTTGATCCAGTCGTCAGGGGTATTAGCTACTCCTCCTAATTTGGTGTCATCTGCAAATTTGATAGGTATACCCTCAATTCTGTCATCCAAGTCATTGATAAAGATGTTGAACAGCACTGGGTCCAGGACAGAACCTTATGGGACCCACTGGTCACTTCTCTCCAAGATGAAATGGAGCCATTATTGAGCACCCTTTGGTTTCAGCCAGTCAACCAATTAATATGTTTTTTATTTTACAGACAATTACAGATCCATGTAACTGAGTGTTCAAAAAGGTTTAAATTTCTAAAGTTTCCTGTGGGAGAAAATGGTCTGAAACCAAATTGAATGCAATGGGTCCTTGGTGCAAATATCTCAGACAAATTTCATTGGCACATAGAATCTCAGGTCCTTCTTGGCTCCGAATTTCGATTGTGTTCAAAAGCCAGTTTACTCTACCATCTGAGGGTGACACTCTCAGATGCAGCCTAGCAATAACATAGCAGAGTATGGAAGTAAATAGCCAGATATATAGATATTGGCAATGCACTGACCACTTTTCACACTTAAAAATATGTCACAAACACAGGTGATTTCATCGCAGTCATTGGAGGTTCTTTATCCTGAGTTGCAAAATAATACAAATATTTGCAAGCTCTCATCACTGACTTCCATCATCTTCAGCATCTCTTGTACACACAACTCCAATCCAATCCACACAAATCCGCATGTGAGCTGCATACTGTATTGGTTGTGAGTCATCTCCTGGTGCCAAGCAGCATGAAGTGACCTCTGGAGTTAGCTTCCATCATGACTTGGGCTCTCACTCAGCACTCTATGGCAGTCTCGCAGGATATGATGCCACCTGTCAATCAAAGTATTTTTGCACATGTTTAATGGAATTTTTTTTCAACAGTCCTTTGTATGAATATCTCCTTCCAGTGATTCCCTTAAGGTAGACCCCCTCCAATCTCTTCCTTGTTAACTCCTATAAGTAAATATACAATCATTCCATGGATTGAGGGCCATAAGCAGCAGGGTCATGCTTCGGTTACTCACAGAAACTTTCTTAATTTAATCTCTAATAAGGGGGGATTAATGAGGGCTAAATCATGGGGTAACACCCTCCTCTCTTAACTCTGATTTTCAGTCTCATCTTTCATTGTCTTTCTTTACAGAAGAACACTTGAGTCATGAGAGAGTCCACACAGGAGAGAAGCCATACAAATGCCAGCATTGTGGGAAATGTTTTTCATTGAAGTTAAACCTAGTGACACATCAGAGACTCCACACGGGAGAGAAACCATACAAATGCCAGCATTGTGGGAAATGTTTTTCATTGAAGTTAAACCTAGTGAGACATCAGAGAGGCCACACAGGAGAGAAGCCATACAAATGCCAGCATTGTGGGAAATGTTTTTCATTGAAGTCAGACCTAGTGACACATCAGAGAGTCCACACAGGAGAGAAGCCATACAAATGCCAGCATTGTGGGAAATGTTTTTCTTGGAAGTCAGACCTAGTGATACATCAGAGAGTCCACACTGGAGAGAAGCCATACAAATGCCAGCATTGTGGGAAATGTTTTTCTTGGAAGTCAGACCTAGTGATACATCAGAGAGTCCACACAGGAGAGAAGCCATACAAATGCCAGCATTGTGGGAAATGTTTTCCTCAGAGGTCAAACCTAGTGAGACATCAGAGAGTCCACACAGGAGAGAAGCCACAAAAATCCCAGTAGTGAACTACAGTAGAGTCTCGATTATCCAACCTTTGATTATCCAACATTCCGGATTATCCAATGTCAATACTCAGTGATTTCTTTACATTTTTAGAGGACTGTTTATACATTAAAATATTATTCCTATAACGTTACTGCAATGTTACTTTTATTGTTACTGCAATAAAACTTCAATAAACTTGTAATTCATAGTGATTTCAAGGCTTTTCTTGCACCCTCCGGATTATCTAACATTTTCGGCTATCCAACTATCATTCCGCCCGTTTATGTCGGATAATCGAGACACTACTGTAATATTATTTTTGTCAATAAGGAATATAAAAATATATATTTTCAATCCAGTGGTGCTAAGAAAAGGCCTTTGTGATTTTGCTTGTAAGGTTTGTCTATCTCTATGTCTATGTTTTAAGGTTGCATTTTGTTAAGTTTGGGTTTTTATTGGTAATAGTATATGTAGATAATTACTTTGGGTTGTAAATTCTGAGTCGTGGTATAGTTTAGGTAGTTGGGGGGCTGGGATTTGTTATATATGAGTTATGGGAATGATAGCTTTTGGAATTTGTGGGATGTTTGCTGAAGAAAGTTGGAGGTCGGTATTAAAAGAAAGGGCTAGTTTGTGGGAATTGCAAAGGGGCCTTGTTACCTGTGGGGCATAGACTGTGCAAATTGGAGGTGGGGGCTATATTTGGAAGAGGGTGATATTTTAGGTTTTCGGGTTTTAATATATTTTTTGGATTGGAGTGGACAGTTCTGGCTTAAACACTGAATTTCTATGTGTTCTCAATAAAGTTCTTTGCTATTTCAATTCACTGGACTCTTTGATGCACAGAAGTTGTGAATTTGTCCAAAACTGAACCTTTCTTCTCTCCTCAGTCCTCAGCTCCATTCCCAGCCATAAGAACAGCAGAGGCAAAGACAAACATACACACACACACACACACACACACACCAACATACAGGATACACAGAGAGAGCTTTATTTCCAAAGCAGAGCCTTCCTTTCCTGACTTTCCCTCCTGAGTCCAGCTCTGCACCTTGGGCTCCATTGCGGTCTCCTCAAAGGAAGAAAGGAGGGAAGGAAGGGGAGGCCATTGAACCCCCGGCGCATACCTTCCTTTCCCACAAAGGCTGCCAGTAGAATAAGCAGCAGCATCTAGGCCCTAGCAATCCCTGCGCATGCTGAGGAGGGGCTTTTGGGGCCATATGCGCATGCACAGTCTCAGCCCCTGAAGCCATGGCTGCCCTCACAGTCTGTTTTGAGGGAGGGAGGGAAGTGGGGAGAGCCCTTCATAGGAATGGCTGGAACGTCTTCTGGGGGGGGCTCTTGAGGGGTTATAAGAAGGAAGGGAACCCCCCCCCCCAAAGAATCCTCTCCCTCTTTCCTTCCCTGCCCCCTTGGGGGATTCCTTGGCACCCAGGTACTTGGAGGTTATTTTGAGAAGAGAGGGCAGGGGGGGACCCTTGGAGGCAGGCATGGCTATGGATGTAGGCTTGCCATATCCCGCCTGTGGGCAGGACTTCCCCGGTTTTGGGCGGGTCTGCACGGTCCCGCCCTGGGTTGGCCCCACCCCCAGGATTTCCCCCGCCCCCGGGCTTTGTTGCAAAGTGTGCAATAGCGGTGGCGGGGGAAAGAGAGAGAGGCCTCTGTAGGCCTCTCTCCTTTGGGAGGGGGCTTCCCTCCCCTCTTTGGCTCCGCTGGAGCCGAGGGAGGGAAAGAAGCCTCGCCTGCCGAGGCCAGACCTCTTTCCCCGCCTGAGCTCCGCCGGCAAAAACGGAGCCCAGGGGGGAAAGAAAGCCTCCCTGGGGGTGGATTCCTTCTCTGCCTGGGCTGCTTGCAATGGATCCCAGGAGGAGAAGGAATCCTCCCCTCAGAGAGGCTCTTTTTCAAATGTAGGGCCCCCCCAAAAAAAGTCCTACATTTGAAAATTTTGTCCTACATTTGTCCCAGTTTGGAGGTCTGGACTAATGGCAACCCTACATGGATGGGAGCTAGATCCAAAGGTAAAAAGGGCTTTGAGGAGCTCCCTTCCTCCTGAAAAGTGGGGCAGAGGACAGACCTTCCCTTCTGACGCCTCATTTGGGGAAGGGTTTTGTGCCAAATAGAAAGCATCACAAAGGATAGGCTTCAATAGCATTCGAAACAACATTTGGGGGGGGGAGGAGTTTTCTCTGGAGTCCTGGGGGGAGGGGGCTCTGGGGGAGAAGAGGAGCCAAAATCTAGGCCAAAGCCAAGAAGAGGGAGACAGAAGGACCTCAAACCTCTGGCAATTCACTGGCAACCTGGGAACTAGGTTTATAGGCCCACAGGATCTGGAATAGGCAACCTCCCTCACATACTTACCTTTTCCTTCACAACAACCCTGCAGAGGAGGACCAACAGAGAAACTCACAGCCCCAGAAACATCCCCCTCCCGGTTCTTGGAGCATAGTGAAAGGGCATTAGAGCCCCTTGAAGAGATGTTGTTATTATTATTATTTCTTTATATTCCGCCTTTTCTCAAAGGAATCAAAGTGGATTACAGTAATAAAATAACATACAATTTCAGAAATGCAATTAAAATTCCAAACCCCCAACCCTTCTCCAAATTATAAAAACATTAATCAACCCCTAAAAAGCTATTAAAGAGCAAGGAAATGTAAAACATGTAAAACACAATATAGTAGAAAAGTTTTTTCGGGCAAGAAATGGGTCATTTTCTGAAGGTGAGAGGGGAGGGCAGGAATAATACATCAATAACAATTTCCATAACAGTAACAAGGGTAAGGGTCAGGGGGAGGGAGAGGCAGGTAAATGGATCTAATCTAGTCTGGAAAGGCCTGTCGGAAGAGATCCGTCTTAATAGCCTTCCTAAAGGCTTCCAATGTGGAAATATGACGGATCTCATCCGGAGGTCATTCCAGAGCCTGGGAGCGGCTGATGAGAAGGACCTCTGGGTCACCGCTGAAAGTCTGGTCTTCTTGAGTTGTAGCAGGTTCTTCCCAGAGGTACTGAGTCTGTGGGTGGATTGTATGGGAGGAGGCGCTCCCTCAAGTAGTCAGGACCCAAGCCATGGAGGGCTTTAAAGGTTAAAAACAACACCTTGTATCTTGCCCAAAAACTAATGGGCAGCCAGTGGAGGAATTTAAGAACCAGTGTAATGTGGGCAGTTCTAGAAGTGCCCGTAACCAACCTGGCTGCCATATTCTGTCCCAATTGAAGTCTCTGAACTTGGCACAAGGGTAGCCCCATGTAGAGTGTGTTACAGAATTCTAGCCGAGAGGTGACCAGCGCTTGTACTACTGTTTCAAGGTCTCCCTGCTCCAGGAAGCAGCACAGTTGACGTATCAGACGAAGCTGATAACAAGTCTCCTGACCTTTGCATCCACCTGAGCCGTCAGATGAAGTGATGAATCCAGGAGCACTCCCAAACTGCGGACAGAGTCTTTCAGGGGAAGTGTGAACCCATCCAGAACTGGCTGACATAACTCCATTCCTGGATTAGGGTTCCCTATTACAAGTACCTTCGTTTTACCTGGATTCTATTTGACTATGTTGGGATAGCAGGGTGAATGGAGGGGGAGATAGATATTTGTCAGGCTCCTAATTGCAGCCCCCTTTGCAACACAAAAGGCAGTACTTTGAAAAAGGAACAGCTTGTATTGAAGATACATGCAATAGAAGTGACTTTTTGGTCAGGAATGAAAGTATAAACATATCACTTTTATAACCATATCAATTAACCCCACCCCATTAACCAATAAAGCTAATTAATTGGATAGCCTGTTCCCGCGCAGTGTTCTCCCATATATATATATATATATAGTATGAAACCCCAGCAATCCCAATCTAGTATGATACCATATGAAAATATAATAAGCATAAACCCATAACAACATAATACAATATAAAAATACCAATAACTCTCTATGTTCCTCCTCCTTTTACAGAGACCAGTCTTTTAAACCCAAGCCTCTGTTAGAAGGGTGATTCCCACACATTCCAATCCTAGCAAACAATCACATTCTTTAGCCATGATCTCCCTACCTCTTGCTAGTATATTCTATTAAAGCCCATATTAAAACATATTATTTTAACCCACCCCATAAACCCCATCTATCTTAACTCTAATTTAAACCTAAACCTATAACCTTTATGGCATGAATTCCTAAATGAATAAATGCACAAATAAAGGGATTCATGACATATTGTGACGTCAGGCTGATGCTCCTTGCCTGCAGCAATGAGATGGGACCATTGTGAATTTAGGCTAATGCTGCTTACCTGAAGGTTTGAGACGTGACCATTGGAACCTAAGGCTGATGCTTCTAGCTTGAAACATTGAAACTGGCCCATTGTGACTTTAGTCTGATGCTCCTTGAATGAAGGATTGAGAGGGTACTATTGTGACTTCAGGGTGGTGCTCTTTACCTGAAGGATTAAGACTGGCCCATTGCAACCTCAGGCTGATGCTCCTTGCCTGAAAGATTGAGACGGGAGAATTGTCACTTCAGGCTGGTGCTGTGTACCTGAAGGATTGGGACTGGCCCATTGCGTGTCAGAATTAGTGTATAAGAGT
Organism: Sceloporus tristichus; assembly: GCA_016801065.1. Taxonomy (NCBI): domain Eukaryota; kingdom Metazoa; phylum Chordata; class Lepidosauria; order Squamata; family Phrynosomatidae; genus Sceloporus; species Sceloporus tristichus. Next base: position 6,969 of record JACSCI010001305.1, read on the forward strand.
TCTGTCATAAAGGGTAAAAATATTAGGGTTTCATTATTAGAGTTAATGTAGGAGTTATAGTTGTGGTTCATAGTAGGTAGTGTAGAGTGATGGGTTATAGAAAGCAAGTAGTGGGAAATGTTAGGAAGACAGACGGAGTGACTTTTACATGAAGGGAGGGTGTTTGGAGAGAGGGCTGGGGTTGCAGCTGTAGATGGTTATCAAGGAAGAGTGAAGCTGGCTTGGGAACACCGCTCTTCAAGGTGAGGCTGTCTGGGAGAAGGGAAGGGAAATATAGACAACCTTGGTGTCTATGCAACCTCCGCTTGTGTTGCTTTAGCTTGGGAATTGGGGGCTGGCTTAGGGAGGGGTTGAGCAAGTTCCTTTGGACTTCAGACTTTGGAAAAAAGTGTTAATGGATGTTTCTGCCTGGATTTGTCAATAAAGCTTCTTTTGTTTCAAATGGGTTTTATTTTTTGAGCACAGGACTGACTCTAGATCTCACTTTGCAACTTCAGGCTGATGCCCTTTGCCTGAGAGATAGAGACAGTCCCATTGTGACCTCAGTCTGATGCTCCTTGCCTGAAGCATTGAGGCAGGATTATTGTGATCTCACCCTGAGGTTCCTTGCCTGAAAGACTGAGATGAGACTATGATGACTTCAGGCTCATGCTCTTTACCCGAAGCATTGAGACTGTCCAAATTATGATCTCAGGCTGATGCTCCTTGCGTGAAGGATTGAGACAGGACTATTGTGACTTCGGAAAGATGCTTCTTTCATGAAGCATTGAGACTGGCCCACTGTGACGTCAGACTGATGCTGTTGCCTGAAAGATGGAGACGGGACTATTGTGATTTAAGGTTGGTGCCTCTTTCCTGCAGGAATGAGATGGGACGATTGTCATTTGAGACTGGTGCTTCATACCTGGAGCATTGATACTGGCCCATTACGACCTCAAGCTGACGCTCATTGCCTGAGAGATTGAGACTGGTGCAGTGTGACTTAAGTCTGATGCTCCTTGCCTGAACAATAGAGACTGTCATATTGGGACTTCAGACTGATGCTCCTTTACTGATGGATTGAGACCAAACTATTGTTAGTTCAGGAAGACGTTCTTTCCTGAAGGATTGAGACTGTCCCATTGTGATCTCAGGCTAATGCTCCTTGCCTGAAGCATTGAGCCTGTGCATTCAAGCTGATGCTCCTGGGTTGAAGGATTTAGACTATCCCATTGTGACTTCAGGCTGATGCTTCTTTCCCGAAAGACTGGGGATGACTCATTGTGACCTCAGGCTGATTCTTGTTGCCTGAGAGATTGTGACTCCAGGCTGCTCCTTCCTTACCTGAACACATGGGACTGGCCCATTGCTATCTCAGACTGATGCTCCTTTTCTGAAGGACTGACACTAACTCATTGTGATTTTGGGCTGATGTTCCTTCCCTGAAGGATTAAGATGGGCTTATTGACTTCAGGCAGGTGTTCCTTATCTGAAGGATTGAGCCTGGCCCATAGTAACCAAAGGGTTATGATCCTTGTCTGAATCATTGAGACTGTCCCATTGTGATCTCAGCCTGAGGCACCTTTCCTGAAAGATTGTGACGGGACTATTATGAGTCCAGACTGATGCTCCTTGCCTGAAGGATTGAGACTGGCCCATTGAGATCCTTACCTGAAGCACTGAGATTGTCACCTTGTGATCTCAAAGCCATCCAGTCCAACCCCCTTCTACCATGAAGGAAATCTCAATCAAAGCATATCTGACAGATTCTGTTTAAAGGCCTCCAAAGAAGGAGACTCCCTCATTCTCCATTGAGGGAGTGTGTTCCACTGTCAAACAGCCCTTTCTGTCAGGAAGTTCCTCCTAATGTTGAGCTGGAATCTCTTTTCCTTTGGCATGCATCCATTGCTCCATTGGGTCCTGTTCTCTGGAGCAGCATAAAATAAGCTAGCTGCCTTCTCAGTATGACATCCCTTCAAATATTTAAACAGGGCTATCATATCACCTCTTAACCTTCTCTTCTCCAGGCTAAACAGCCCCAGCTGCTGAAGTCTCTCCATTGTGTTGTCTCTTCTCTGGACATACTCCAAATTTGTGGATTTTGATCCTGTCCTCTGGGGTATTAGCTACTCCTCCTAGTTTGGTTTCATCTATAAATTTGAAAAAAACATGCCCTCTATTAAAGCAGGGCTGCACAAGTTGCAGCCCAACAAAGGATTGAAAGTGAACGACTCGACAGAACGGAAATAGAGAGTGATCATATTAATTCCCCAATAACCAAACAAGAGGCAGAAAGAGTAATACAAGATTTAAAAGGATTTAAATCTCCTGTCCCAGATGGATTCACATCCATATTTTATAAAACCTTTAAAAATGAACTAAGTGAGCATATGACTAAAAGTTACAATGAAATATTGGATAATAAAATAATCCCAGAAACATGGAAACTATCTGAAAATATATCACTACTTAAACCCAATAAAGATCCAGCCAATTCCGAATCTTATCATCCGATCACATTAAGCAATCAAGATTATGAAATTATTATGAAAATCCTAGCCAAGAGATTAAAATAATATTTACCTACTTTAATTAAAGAAGAACAATATGGATTTGTGGAAGGCAGATATATTTATGAACCGATAAGGAATATATTTAATATACTACATCATGCCAAACAATACAAAAATAAATTAGCTTTGATAAAACTAGATGTTTACAAAGCATTCGATTCAATAAATCATGAATATCTATATAAAATCTGTAGGGCTTTTGGATTAGGGGAAAGGTTTAGATAAACCATCAAAGAAATATATAATGATACAGAAGCACAAATTATGATAAATGGAGATAAATCAAGAGAATCTAAAATGAAAGTGGAGTAAGACTAGGTTGCCCTCTTTCCCCTTTATTACTTATATTAGCAATGGAAGCGTTTGCAAATATGATTCAGGATCAGAAGAGATAAAGGGATATGAAATAGATAAAGAAGAGATGAAGTTGGATTCATTTGCAGATGATGATCCTCTGAAAATGACACAGAAACCGAATGAAGCTGTAATCAAGTCATTGGAAATATTTCAGACATTTGAAAACATTTCTGGGCTTAAATTTAATATGGATAAATCAGAGACAATGTTTATGAATACGAATTGGCCGGAAGAAAAAGAAACCCAAATTGTGTCAGGATTGAAATTGGGGATTAAAAATGTGAGATATTTAGGTGTGAATTTACCAATTAAGTTAGATAATATTGTACAAAGTAATGATAATCAATTAAGGGGGAAATTAATAATCAGATTTCTAAATGGACAAATAAAAATGGGAAAATGTTAACAAAAATTAGAATGTTTAAAATGATGGTTTTTATATTTATTTCAAACGATCCCAGAAATAATTCCTAGTAAAGTTTTAAAGAAAAGGGAAAAGTCAATATTAAAATGGAAATCAGGGAATAAAAAAGGCAGGTTATCTAAGGCATTATTATATGAGCATCAAAGTAACGGAGGATGGGGAGCTCCATCCCTTGAATGATATTTTGAGGCGGTTCAATGGCTAAGAATGATAGAGGCAGAATATAACCATAATATAAAGTGGGTTGAATTAGAAAGACAGAGAAATCAAATGGAGAATGTCTCTATCTTTCAGGGGAAAATATGGGGGAGATATGAATATTAAACATGAGGACACTCTGAGGGGCTGCCATTGGCTGGAATCCCCATCCCGCCCACCATCCCTGGCCCTGATTGGCTGGAATCCCACTCCCTCCCACCATCCCTGGCCCTGATTGGCTGGAATCCCAGTCCATCCCACTATCCCTTGCCCTGATTGGCTGGAATCCCAGTCCTTCCCACCATCCCTGGCCCTGATTGGCTGGAATCCCAGTCCTTCCCACCATCCCTGGTCCTGATTGGCTGGAATCCCAGTCCTTCCCACCATCCCTGGTCCTGATTGGCTGGAATCCCAGTCCTTCCCACCATCCCTGGCTATCTTGTGTTCTGGCATCCATTTCGTGGTCCAGTGGCCATTTTGTTCCGGAACCTTCTCTGAGGCCTCAGTTGAACAGAGGCCTCTCTTCCTCTCCTGAGGCTCCAGAGAGAGAAGGAGGCCAGGCTCCTTGGGCCAAAAGGAAGGAAGTGTGTCTCTTTATGTGTCTTTTGTGTCTCTTTTCTGAGAGGGTTTTCTTATTACACAGCTCTGCTCCTTCTGGGGAACATGGGTTTTAAAAGGGATCAGAAATGGGAGGATAGTTTTAATACAGGCCTTATTCTTCTTCTTCACAAACATTGGGCTTTGGCTTCTAAGAGGAGGCTAGTCCCCCAAAAAAGGCCAAAAGTGGCTCCTTTGGGAGGTTTTAAAAGTCTCCCCAGTTTCCTTTTTAATAGATTTTCAGGGAAGAAGGAAGGAGACAGACCAGAATAACTCATATTACCAAGAATGAAACAAGACTTGGGTGCTTCTGCCCTTTTACAACCGACTCAGGCTGTATCTGCACTGAAGAAATAATCCAGTTTGAAACCACTTTAACTCTCCTGGCTCTATTTTGTGGAATCCTGGGATTTGTAGTTTGTTGTGGCATGAGAACTCTCTGGCAGAGAATGTAAAATCCCAGGATTCCATAGCACTGAGTGGTTAAACTGGTGTCAAAGTGCCTTATTTCTATATTGCGGATGCAGCCTTCTTGGGAAAAGGGCTGATGATGGGGAAAAGCACTGGGGAACTCTGGGGGTTTCAGCAGATGATTCATTTATTTATGATGCCCTCATTTCACATCTAGCTACGGAGACATAACCAGGGCCCTCTCCAGTTCCCCATCCCCTAATCCCCCACCACTCTTAGAAGGCATGGAGTATCTCTTGTGTAGAGGAGCTGCAGTGAATCTATGCTAGATCCAGGGGGCTTTGTTTGGTGCAGAGGGAGGAAGAGGATGCCCACCTCTGCATTGGCCCAACGGAGGCATATGTCACCTGCGTATGTCACCATCAGGATGCTGTTCTCTGTGTCTTTGAGTGCTGCAGGGTTTCTTGCCAAGCCAATCCTAACCCTGGTCTCTTTTCTCAGGAACTTCATCTCATCCTCCTTGTACACGGCTTTGGGCTTCTCTTTCTGGAAGTGACCCAAGGGCAGGACCACCAGGCCCCCCCCCCCCGCATACCTGATGGCCGACAGAGAGGCCAAGAGGAGGGAGTTGGGCTCCAACAGAAAGAGGCTGCCGAGATACAACAGCTCTTCGGTGAGTCACTATCCTATTAGCTTCATCTGTGTCACTGCTGGGCCAGTTTGTGAAAGGAATCAAATAATATACTGTCCAAGTTTGACAGAGACAGTCCTGGTTAGTTCTCTGTCACCCCACTTCTTCAGAGGCTTTTAAAAATGTCCCAGTTGGTCTATCCTCCTCCCACTTTCCCCTTTCTCAGCTCACTTCAGTTCCTGAGTGCAATTGTGTTTACAGCCTATCAGCTCAAAAGTGGGGAGAGGAGAGGAAAGAAGGATACAAGATATGGCAGTTCCCAGGAGGCTGAGGGAAAAGCAAACTGCTGTGCCCTTCCTAGCTTGTGTGATCTTCCTCATAAACAACTTTGGCCATCTTCACTGCCTTCTGGGTTGCTTGTTCACATGTGTCTTGTTTTTTCCATCAATGAAATGCTGGGGGATATGGGAGAATGTCTCTGGATATAAATAGGGGGTGGGCCCAGTGGCCCTTAAGCCCAGAGTGCTCCCCAGAACGGCTTTATAAAAATGACATTTGCCTCCGAAATCTGGCAAGAAATGTCTAAATGCACTATAATTCTTTGGTGACTAAATGTACTGTATGTGTTGGGATAATCAGTATCCTAATTCAGCATCAATATCCCAGCCATGGCCTAAATTATATTGCTTATTATATTGCATATTATATTGAAAAGATTCAAGACAAACTGAATCTCAAACGCAGTAGCTTTTTTCTGGCTGACAGCATTTAAAGTGTATTTCCTGGACTGAATTCTAAAGTGATCAAATAATATTTGGATGTACTGTGTGCTTTCCTCCCCTTTTGCTTAGTCTCTCTGTGGATGAGGGCTATTTTCTGTTGCAGGTGACCTTTGCGGATGTGGCTGTATATTTCACTGAGGACGAATGGAAACTGTTGACGAAGAAGCAGAGACTTATGTACAATTGTGTAATGATGGAGAATTATGAGAACGTGGCCTCTGTGGGTAAGGAACTGGAATCCACTAGCATTATAGAATCACAGACTTGGAATAGACCACAAGGACCATCCAGTTCAACCCACTTCTGCCATGAAGTAATACACATTCCAAGCACCATCCAGCCTCTGTTTAAAGACCTCCAAAGAAGAGGACTTCACCAAACTCTAAGGGAGTATATTCCACTGTCAAAGAGCTCTTACTGTCCCAAGGTTCCTCCTAATGTTTAGGTGGAACCTCTTTCTCTGCATCCATTGTGGTGTCTCTTTTTCTCTGTAGCAGCAAAAAGCAAGCTTGCTCCATCCTCAATACGACCCTTTCCAATATTTAAACATGGATATCATATCCACTGTTAATTTTCTTTTCTCCAGGTTAAACATACCCAGCTCTCTAAGGTGCTCCTCAAAGGGCTTGATGGTTTCCAGATCCTTCACCATTTTGGTTGCCCTCCTCTAGGCATGTTCCAACTTGTCAACATCCTTTTTGAACTTTGGAGGCCAGAACTGGACACAGGATTAGTCCAATTGAGTCCTGACCAAAGCTGAATAGAGTGGCACTATTACTTCCCTTGATCTAGAAACTATACTCGTATTGATGCAGCCTAGAATCACGTTGGCCTTTTTAGCTGCCGCATCACACTCTTGGCCCATGTTGAACTTGTGGTCTGCTAGGAGTCCTAGATCCCTTTCAAGCGTAGTTTAATTGTGATAGCAACATCCTGTAGAATATTTCAATTTGTAGTTTATTGAGCCACTATTGCTCTCCACTTTATAAGGATTCTAAATACTCCATTGTAAACTGCCAATTGTCAGAATCGGCTTCTGTGGTTCATCCAGAATGGTATTGGGGTTTAGGGGTGAATTGTTTAAATGCCAGTAGCTTTAAGTAGTTGGTAAGGATAGTGGGGCCTAGAAAGTCTTGGCGAAATGAAGCAGTTGTGGAGACTCTTAACTGACTGGTTTGTGAGCTTTTGGTGGCAGACATGCCCCAGAGGGAAGAGGCGTATGGGAACGGTGGAAGAAGAAGGCAAGAGGTACCTTGGCAGCCGGTCTGTTTAGGGGTTGAATGGGGAGGAAAAGGGAGGAGTGTGAAGGTAGTTAATGATGGAGGGAAAAGGTTTAGACACTTCAGAAATTGCTTAGACCAGGGGTAGGCAACCTCCGGCCCGCAGGCTGGATGCAGCCCGCGGAGGCCTTTCAGCCGGCCCCTGCTCTCTCCTGCTGGTGCTGCCGATTGCGGCATTTTGCCGCTCCGGGTGCCTCCATTTTATTTGTCTAAATGGTGGCGAAGTCTCGTGCAACCTTTCACGTGGTCTATTGTGGCCTAGAGGCGAAGTCTCGTGCGACCACAGGAAAGGTCACGTGAGACTTCGCCACAATTGGCAGCGGCCTCTAGGAGGCCTGCTGCAGTGGCCGGGGCCCTCCAAGAGGGCTCCGGCGGCAGCAAAGGGGCCGGCAAAGAGGAGGAGGCCTCCAGCGCTGGCGGCCCCTGCCGGCTTTTTTGCCGGCCTCTGACAAGGCCTGGGTCCATGTCAGGGGCCGGCAAAGAGGGGGAGGCCTCTAGCGCTGGCAGCCCCCGCCGGCTTTTTTGCCGGCCTCTGACGGAGGCCTGGCCCCCAGAGCGTGGAAGCTCCGACCTTGGCATGTGGCTCCACCCCCGGAGGGTGGAAGCTCCACCCCCCGGCTTTGGCCCCCCCAGTTGTCTGAGGGACAGCAACCTGGCTCCCAGCTCAAAAAGGTTGCGTACCCCTGGCTTAGACCTATTAATGGACGCTTCTGCCTTTTGATGCTCTGGAGAGTATTCCTGGGGAAAAGACCTCCCTTGGCCCTGCAATGGCTCAGAGAAGGCCCAACAGTGTCAAAATGGCCTCCACTTCCCCAAAGGGATGCAATGGGATACTGAGGGGCAAAACATTATTCCTATTTTAAGGCAATACAATGTGCGGTTGCCCGTGAGATACCCAGGGGGCCAATGTGACCCCCCCCATCCCCAACAGTAGCCCATAACTGTCTTAGAGATGTCCAAGTACACCACAAGTTGAACATGAGTCAACAGTGCGATGCAGCAGCTAACAAGGCCAATGCGATTTTAGGCTGCAGCAATAAAAGTATAGTGTCTTGATCAAGAGAAGTAATAGTGCTACTCTGTTCTGCTTTGGTGAGGCCTCACTTGGAATACTGGGCACCACATTTCAAAAAGGATGTGGAGAAACTGGAGCGTGTCCAAAGGAGGGCAACTAAAATGGTGGAAGGTCTGGAAACCATGCCTTATGAGGAAAGCCTTAGGGAACTTGGGATGTTTAGCCTGAAGAAGAGACCGTTAAGATGTGATATGATAGGCCCGTTTAAATATTTGAAGGGATATATTGAGGAGGGAACCATCTTGTTTTCTGCTGCTCCAGAGACTAGAACATGGAGCAATGGATGCGAACTGCAATAAAAGAGATTCCACCTCAACATTAGGAGGAACGTCCGAACAGTAAGGGCTGTTTGACAGTGGACAAACTCCCTCAGAGATTTTGGTGGAGTCTCCTTCCTTAGAGGTCTTTAAATAGAGGCTGGATAGCCATCTGTTGGGGATGCTTTGCTTCCTGAATGGCAGAATGGGGTTGGACTAGAAGGCCCTTGTGCTCTCTTCCAACTTTATGATTCTCTGATTCTAGGCCTCTGGGAGCCAGGAGGGGAAGTCAGGAGCCTAGCTCTCTGTGGACAGGAAGGGACCTCTGGGAAGAGCCAGGTGAGGGGCATTGGACATTGGAAGGCAGCCACCAAACTGACAGATAATAATAATAATAATAATAATAATAATAATAATAATATTTCCCAATGGATCGAGGTGGTATTACACCCATAAAATAACCACAAAACAATAGCATCCAATTTACACACAGTAAAACAACAAGTCACTTAAACTCAATTTGGGACAAATAAAAACATTGTTTAAAATGCACAATTATGATCAGAAGTGGGATTTTTCCTTACGTTCTTTACAAGAGGTCGGGTGGATAAGCCTGCCAGAAGGGATCCATGTTAAATGCTTTCTTGAAAGGATCCAAGGTGGTGATAATACAGATCTCCTCCAGCAAGTTGTTCCATAACTTGGGGGCCATGGCTGTGTACGCTCTGTGGGAAGTTGTTCTTAGCCTGACCTTTGGGTAATCTAATAGAGTCTTCCCAGATGTTCTGAGAGTGTGGGGCGGATTGTGTAGGGAGAAGGGTTCCCTCAAGTAGCTCAGGCCCAAGCCATGTAGGGCTTTAAAAGTAATAACCAACACTTTGTATTGCGCCAGGAAGCTAATTGGCAGCCAATATAGAGATACTGGTGTTATATGGTCTGACCTAGATGTTCTGGTGACCAATCTGGCTGCCGCATTTTGAACTAAGTGAAGCTTCCAAACTTGATACAAAGGTAGACCCATGTAGAGCACTGAACTTAAGAACTGAACTTGAAATCAGGCCCTTGTTTTCATACATATTAAGGGTTCCATTTAGCAGTTATGAGCAATGTCTATGGAGAGAGGAAAGGGTCACACAAAAATTCCTTTTTCTCTCATGTTTCTTTTCCAAAAAAAGCTTGCTTAGCTTCATGGTTGATTCCAGAGGCCCTTTGTCACTCGAAATGCTGGAGTCTGGGGAGGACACCCGCAAGGGCTATGCTTTTAGGGGAATTTCATACTTAGCTCAAAGGAGAGATTGAGGCAACAGTGACCTCGGGATTCATCCCAACTATACCAGGCCCAGAAGCACACAGAAGTCAAGAGTCATTTCCTGGTGCCACACAGCATAAAGCATCCTCTGCAGTTAGCTTGCATCGTGCCATGTGCTCTGACTTAACACTCTATGGCAGTCTCACAGGAAGTGATGCCACTTTTCAATTAAAATAGTTTTACATATATTTAATGGAATATTTTTCAACGGCCTGACTATCTGCTTCTACTGATTTCCTCATGGCAGTTCCCCTTCAATCTCTTCTTTGGTAGCTCCGATGAGTAAGTATACAATGATTATATGGATTTGGGGGCATCCAGAACAGGGTCATGCTCAGGTCACTCACACCAACTTTATTAACGTAATCTCAAACAGAGAGGGGTGAACGTGGGATTAAATCTTGGGGTAACACTTTTCTCTCGACACTGAGATTCAGTCTTGTCTGTAATTGTTCTCCTTTACAGAAGAATTTGTCAGTCATGAGAGAGTCCACACAAGAAAGAAGTCACATAAATGCCAGCATTGTGGGAAATATTTTGCTTATACGTCAGTCCTAGTCATGCATCGGAGAGTCCACACAGGAGAGAAGCCATACAAATGCCAGCATTGTGGGAAAGGTTTCTCTCAGAAGTCACACCTAGTGAAACATCAGAGCGTCCACACAGGAGAGAAGCCATACAAATGCCAGCGTTGTGGGAAAGTTTTTTCTTGGAAGTCAAACCTAGTGACACATCAGAGAGTCCACACAGGAGAGAAGCCATACAAATGCCAGCGTTGTGGGAAATGTTTTTCTCAGAAGTCACACCTAGTGACACATCAGAGAGTCCACACAGGAGAGAAGCCATACAAATGCCAGCGTTGTGGGAAATGTTTTT
>JACSCI010001306.1:0-15342 GCA_016801065.1 Sceloporus tristichus
GCCAGTAGCAAAACCCACAATCCACACTTTGAAAACACCAAAAAAATTAAATAAAAAAATTAAAAAAAATAAAAAAATTAAAAAATTAAAAATAAAAAAAATTAAAAATAAAAAAAATAAAAAAATAAAAAAATAAAAATAAAAACCAACCCAGCACCCCTCAGCAAAAGCATGGTCACACTGTCTCACCCCAGCCCACCCCACAAGAAGAAGGGAAAAATCCATCAACCTACCGGTAGAGAAATTGCTGATGGCCGGTCTTGATCCGAAGAAACTATGGCAAAGCCAGAAAAAGTCCAAAAGTCCCAAGGCAGAAAGCCAGGAAAAGTCTGAACCGCAAACAAGAGTTGGAGCTCCAAGGAGACTCTTTCTCAGCAGTCCACAGGGCCAGACAAAGGGACCAGAGCAATGGAAGCCGGCTTTTATTTCTCAAGGCAAGCCACCCCCCCAATTTCGTTAGCCAATGCAATTGATTGGCTTGATTTCACAAGCCAATCACTGCTGCTAACGAAATTCAAAAATCGCGCCAAAGCTAACCCCAAACCCAGCCCCCTGGGTTAGCCGTTAGCCCTTGAAATCCCTGGAAAGCCTGTAGATGCAGTTTGCATCATTTGAATTTCGCGCCGAAAAGAATTTCGTAACCCGAAAAACCTTTCGTAACCCGGGACAGTTTTTTCCAAGCCGCGTTTTTCGTATCCCGAAAATTTCGTAACCCGGTCCTTTCGTATCCCGGGGTACCAGTGTAATTGATAAAGATGTCGAATAGCACTGGACCCTGGACCGAACCCCACTGGTCACTTCTCTCCAGGATGAAAAGGAGTCATTGTTGAGCACCCTTTCAGTTCAGCCATTCAACCAATTATAAATCCATGTAACAGCTTCCTTGTCTAGCTTGTTTCATGTTTTTGTTTTATATACTGTACTGTTTAATTTGGTTAACTGCTATTAGTGAATTGCCAAGAGAGGGCAGCAGATGGCGCTCCAGGGCAGAAATTGGTGAAGAGGCTGCAGTGTCCTGAGTATCCACAAGAGGGCAGTGTTGTATTAGAAATGTTCTTGATTGATAAAACTGAAGTCTATGGGGACTAATGTGATTTTCCCATTGGCTCCCCATTCCTGAGGGGGCGTGGCCTCCTTCCCTTTACCTGGACCTTCCTCCACTCCCATTGGCTGCCTATTCCCCCCCCTCCGGTTGCCCTGAAAGCGAAAGGACCACCGGAAGGAAATGGGGGGAACTGCAGCGTTGCATCATGGGAAATTTGCAACCGGGGGGTTTGCAGTGGTGAAACAGAGCAGAAGCAAAGCTGCATTCCATACCAGACCAATTCGGAGTGAAATCAATATGAGCTTGGAAACGATTTATGTGAATTCGCTTGCTACTGGTTTTACCAAAATGAGGGGTCACTTTGGAATCACTGCAGAAGCCTCACGGAAGGAACCCCCATAGAAAGGAATCATGTCTGATAACACTCACTTTATCATGTGAATTCGCATCATTGGACCCGCAGTGGCTTCGGAGCTGAGCTGCAAAGAGCTGCAAAAACCTCCATGTGATAAACACAGTCTTTGAGATTTCATAAGGCTCTGTGGTTTTGGGAACAAGAAACTAATTATTATAATTAATAATAATAATAATAATAATAATAATAATAATAATAATAATATACCATTCTCCCTCATAAAGGGACACAACTGGAATTACAAGTTTAAGACAATAAACTATCTTTTCCTAGAGTTTGCACCCATTGCTCCGTCTCCCGGTCTTCTCTGCTGGGAGGATGGCGAGCGTGGAATTCTGGGAAAGGCTGGCGGTTGGCTTGGAGCCTGAATAGGGTTCTAGAAGGCTGGTGGCTTTGGCTGTTGGCTGCTTAGGAAGAAGAAGGGCTCCTTCTGGGTTTCCTTGGCAGGAAAGGTAAGGTGGGGGCCTTGAGAAGGCGATGTGGGACCCCCAAATTTGGTTCCTCTGTGAGAAGGATGGCTGAGGGGGAAGAGCCCCCATTTTGGAGCCAAGGATGGGGGTCTGGAGGGTCTTCTGTAGGGAGGCAGCTTCTGGGGCTGGAAGCAAAGAAGCCCCCTCCTCCTCCCCTCTTCTCTGGCTGCCAGGCCTCCTCTCCTCTCTTGGGAGTCTCTGTGGGGCCATGAGATTTTGGAGAGGGATCCAAGAGAATCAAAGGGAAGCTGGGACCAAATAACCTCAGAATATGATCAAGATTGCAAGGTTCTTTCTGAGGAAGGAGAGGCAAACTAGGAGAGGCTGCAGCTGTTTGCTTTTGCCTGAGCCTCTGGGAAGGGCCCCTCTTCTCCTTTCTCCTTGGCTGTCTTCATGGAGGGCAGACTCCTTTTGCCCTTTGGACTCAGTTTGCAGCAATGGCAGTGAGCTGAAGAGAAGGGGAGAAATGGCAGGAGGAGAAGGAAACTGTGGCCTTTGAAGAGCAGCTGAAAAGGTGGGAGGATAAAGGATGAACCAGGGGAGGGTCCCTTCCAAACTGGGAGAGTTGGAGGGCATTCAGAAGGAGCTGGGCCTGGAAATGGAGGAGGAGAAGGGGGCTTCTAAAATGACCTCCATGGATGAGGAAGCTGGGCAAAGTTCATGACATACAATGGCCCAGTGAAACTATGTCCATGTTGTAGGAGTCAGTGTGGCCTAGTGGTTTGATCATAGTGGAACTAGGACTCTGGAGATCAGGGTTTGAATCCCAGCTCCTACATAAAAACTCTCTGGGTGACTGGGCAAGTCACACTCTCTCAGCCTTAGGGGAAGGCAATGGGAAACATTAAATATAGACATTTAAATATTGCAGTTGCTATGGTTGTTGTTATTGGGTTGTTGTTATTGCTGTCTATCTATACATTATGATTTTATGTAGATTATTGGAAGAAAACAATAAAAACAGACCCATTAATATCAATCAGACACATGAGTGCTACCCAGCCCTCCTCCTATTGACATCTTTGGGAGTGATGAAGGATGGGGCCAACCCTAGGACTCCAATCCTAGCCCCATTTTCTGGAAATTAAGGGGATGTACAGGCTGCCCCTTTTAGCGCCAGATCAGGGCCACGGCAAACACGCTGCTTTTTGCAGCTCCTTTTTGCACTGTGATGAGGCTATGCTGTGGCCCTGATATGGCCTTTCCGTGGTGCAAAAAGGAGCTCCTTTCTGCACCGGGGAAAATGTGCCATATCCGCCAATGGAGTGGCTTTTCTGCACTCCTTTGGCACTGCGTCATCTGGATGTATCACCAGAGGAACGCAATGATGTCACCCGCTATGTGTATTATACAGCATCACACCGGCATGCGGGAAGAGTCAGGGAATGCGCTGTTCAGACGCCATCTTCACCCTCATGCAGGCTAAGGATGCTGGTCTGTACGCAACAAAAGGCCCAGTGAACTGTCTTAGTCTTCCAGCATTCACAAGATTCTCTCTCTGAGGGTTTGGAGGCGAGACTAATAATAGTAATAATAATAATATCATCACTAGTTTATATCCTGGTTTCCAATGGATTTATTTTGAATTTTAGGGAAGGTCCTTAGAGCTGTTGAATTGTATTTTCTGTGGTCTGTGAAAGATTGGATAAATGTGTTCACATAAAAACACTTTGTATTTTCTGCAGGTGTGGAAAGAACCAAGATGCTTCCAAAGGAAGGGAGAGAAGAGAACTGACCCTCAGTTTCTCCTTTGTGGAAGAAACTGGAGGAAAGAAGACCTCCGGACCGGTTAGTGTCCAGACCTCCTTTTTTGTGGTGGAGCCATTGGGTATTTGACTGACTAGGATGCAATGGGGGTGTTATTTACATTCCTCTGTCTTTCAGCAAAAGGTATTTTCTATTGCAGATTATCTTTTGAGATGTGGCAGTGTTCTTCTCAGAGGAGGAAGGGCCACTCTTGAGTCCAAAGCAGAAATTTCTCTACAACGAGGTGATGATGGAAACCTATGAAAATGAGTCCTCTGTGGGTAAGGACCCATTGCCCTTCCTATAGAATGGGTGCAAGTGCTCTAGGATGCTACATTGCATGCATCACTGGTTCCAATATAATTTTCATAGCAACAACCAGTGAAATAATGGAATTTGTACTTTGTAGTTTCTAGAACTGCCCACATTACACCGGTTCTTAAATCCCTCCAGTGGCTGCCCATTAGTGTCTGGGCAAGATACAAGGTGTTGGTTGTAACCTTTACAGCCCTACATGGCTTGGGTCCAGACTACTTTCAGGAGTGCCTTCTTCCACACAATCCTCCCTGCACTGGAAAAAGTCTCCTAAAGCCTAAAAAGACTAGATTGGCTTCAACAACCCAGAGGACCTTTTCTTCTGCCACTCCTAGGCTTTGGAATGACCTGCTGGAAGAGATCCATCACATCACCACCTTAGAAACCTTTAAAAAGGCTTTTAAGATGGATCTCTTTCGGCAGGCCTTTCCAGATTAGGGCTTTTCACTGTCACTGACACTGTTATTGATACCGATACCCTGGCTGCCCTGCTTAGATAGAAGTTCTCCCCTCAGCCTCTGCACCCAATCTAGTCTTCACATGTGGTTTAAAGAATAAAGGAGGTAGGAAGGAGAAAGATGTAGATGGTAATAATAAGAACAAAAATAAGAACAAGTGTGATGTATGTTTGAATTGTAATTTTATTGATTGTATGGTTGTTTATTCTGAAAGTAAAAAGAATTTGAACATTATTTACAGTTTGACCTCAGTATCTGCTGAGGTTTGGTTTCAGGACCCCACGAAGTAACCAAAATCTGTGGATGTTCAAGTCCTATTACAAACAATGGGGTTGTAGTATGATGTGCCTTACATAAAATGGCAAAATCAAGGTTGGCTTTTTGGGGATATATTGAGATGCAGAATCTGTGGATCCTGAGAGCTGACTGTGAAATGTTAAAAAGCAGTTGAAATCATCCTATTAAGAGAAAGGTAACCCATGTAATTGGACTCATGGAGAAGTGGTCAGATGGAACCAAGGAGAATGTCTTTCTTTGGTTGGTTTCCCTGGAAAGAACTGAGAATCTTGGCCAAGGTGGGAGTTGAGTCAGTTGAGGCTGAGAGAAGGAGGAGAGACCTCAGGACAAGAGCATTTCTCTGGGTTAGTTTGCCTGTTTCCTATTTTATGTTAGTGTTTAGAGTACTGTCTTTCTTACAGTGGAAGCTACTCCTGCTTTGTGGAGGCATCACAAGTTGGACTGGTTGATCTCACCTGAAAGCATCCTTCTTATTCCTTCATTCCTATTGTACGTTCTTTGGACTGTATGGTTGTGTTATTTATTACATTTCATCCCACCTTTCTCCTATAGATGGGTCTCAAGGTGGCTTAGAATAGAAAAGAAAGATTGAACAAAAGCGTTGTTTAAAAAAGAGCACATACTAGTAAAATAAGGATATTGCTATTCCTTCGGTTGGAAGTTCATTCTTCAAGATCTGCAAGGGATAATCTACAAATGTTAACTGGGAGGGAAAGAGGACATTGGAGGACAATGGCTTGGAGTTATATCACATAGAGAGTAGTGAATGGAGACTTCCATGTTAGTGGGTTGGTGAATCTGCTCTGTCTTTTAGTCTGAGCTCTCTCTGGTGCTGACTCTGTTTTGGAAATGGGCTCCAGCCCCATGGATGAAAACCTGGAGGAAATTCAATGCCCCAATAATATGGAAGTCACAGTCTGTCAAAATTTACATGAACTGTGTGAAATGTGGTTTTTGTTTTGCTGTTGTCTGTCCTGAATTTCCCATCTCCACTAAATGACCCCAAGATCAAGCAAGAAGAGAGAAGGAGAAAACTGGGTCTCCTTCCACTTTCTCAACCCCTTTTAGAAATGTATGAACCTCTTTCATGGCCATGTTTAGACACAGTTTTGCTCCTTAAAAAACACAAGGCTTGTAATCTTTCACAGAAGGCATATTATTTGGGAGGCAGTTCAAGAAAATCCTACCAGGAAGGTGCCCTCAATTTCTTTTCTAGGCATATAGGCTGGTGGGCTTTTTCATCCACAGTTTTATGGTGGAGGTGGCCTATGACAAACCTCCTTTGAACACAGAGTAATGAAGAACTGCCTTCAACTTGACCACTAGCGAACCTGTTAAAAGTTTACATGATGAAGAGAGTTCTGCCTGATGGATCCTATGATGCTTCTTCTGAGTTTCACTTAATTTGCTGAGGTAAAATTGTATTTATTTGTTAGACTGTTCTTATACTTTAAAAAAATCTTCTCCAAAGGACTTGGAAAGAAGAAAGGTCCCTCCACAAAATTGTCTGGCCTTAAGATGAATGACAAAGGCATCATGCGAAATGAAGAAGAGACAGCGATCCTGAAGCAGACAATTCTTTCTGACCCAGAGGAAGGGATCCAAGTGAGTCTGGGACACTTTTATGCAATAGGTTCTTGGCCTTAGGAGAAAAGCCGCAATATGGAAAAGGGTCACCACCTCATCTTTCTACTCTTTGCTCAAATGGGCAGGTTTTCTCTGACCTATGGAATCAAAGCAGCCCATTTGGATGTTGAATGCGGATTGGAGGATGACTCACACTTTCCTCTGGGATCTTACTGTCATGGCTGCAGGAACATGGATCTCAGAGAATCAGAGGACGACCTGCAACTGACAAGATAGTGAAGAAGCCTCATGCACTTTCCATGTGTTTTAGATTTGGGCAGCGTGTTCACATCTGGCTGTCTTGCAAAGAGAGTTAGTTTTTCCTCCCCACTGAGAATTTATCCTTATAGTAACGGAGGTCAGGGCAGGGGAACATTAAATCCACCCCAAACTTTTTACTGAACTCTCTTCCCCCAATAAATTCAATGCCTTGGACAGTCAAGATTAAAACCAACATGGATTCACTGTCCCACTAAGATGGAAGCCACTAAGGAGGTTGGATATAATGGGACACAGACCTTTGTCTCTAGGGAGAGCCATGCAATGAATTTTACAAGGCAAGTCAGGTCAGATCTAGGAGTCCAAGTAGACAATAAATTGAATATGAGTTTACAATGCAATGTGGCAGCTAAAAAGGGAATGCGATTTTAGGCTGCATCAATAGAAGTATAGTTAGAAGTTAAGAGGTGATATGAAAGCCCTGTTTAAATACTTGAAGGGATGTCATATTGAGGAGGGAGCAAGCTTGTATTCTGCTGCTCCAGAGACTAGGACCCAGAACAATGGATGCAATCTACAGGAAAAGAGATTCCAGGTCAACATTAGGAGGAACTTCCAGGCAGTAAGGGCTGTCTGATAATGGAACAAACTCCTTCCTTGGAGTATAGTGGAGTCTCATTCCCTGGAGGTCTTCAAACTGAGACTGGATGGGCATCTGTCAGGGATGCTTTGATTGAGAGTTCCTGCATGGCAGAATGGGGTTGGACTGGATGGCCCTTGGGGTCTCTTCTAACTCTATGATTCTATGAATCCCCTTAAATCTTCCATCATTTTGATATAGTCCATCACTTTTTCGCATTCTTCTGCCAGTCTTGTTATACAATGTATTCCAGTATTCTTTCACTTTGACACAGGACCAGCAGAGATGGAAATATGTGCCCTTTTCATTTCCGCACATCCAGCACCCATCAGAACAAGTCTTAGACATTTAATAAATAGTTTCATGTTTCAAATACCATCAAAAAAATATTTTGTAGTAGTTTTCATTTAGGGCTTGGGAAGCTGTGTATTTTATCCTCCTTTTCTTAGTTAACTCCCATTCTTCCATCTCAATATTGTGTCCTAGATTTCTTGGCCATTGAACTATGTTTTCTTTAACCACCTCAGATTCCATCTCATGTTTTAACAGGATTGTATACAATCTCTCCACAAGTGAACCTTTCCCGATAGCAAGCACATTTCCTAGTATTTCTGTACTAATTGTTTCTATTCCATATGTTTTCATATCCAACAAAAACCTCTCTCTTATTTGCCTGAAAATAAGCCAATTACATTGTTTACCTTCTTCTCTTATTTCTTCTAACTTTTTAATTTAATCGTATTGCCTTGTTTATTTATCAAATCATTCCTGCTGCTGCTGTTTATTCCACTGTCGGCTTTTGAGGGAAGGGAAGGAGTTCGCCAGAGGTTCAGCAGCCCCCTTCCTTCCTTCCTTCCTTCCTTCGGAGAGATTTTGAAGAGGCTGCAATGGAGTCCAGGAAAGGCAGGAAAGAAAGGTTCTCCTTTGGAAATAGTATCTCTGTGTATACTGTAGGTATATAGATATATATAGATATATACAGATGTATGTGTGTTTGCCTCTGCTGTTCTTATGGTTGGGAATGGAGCTGATGACTGAGGAGAGAACAAAGGGTCAGTTTTGTGCAATTTCACAACTTCTGACCATCAAAGAGTCCAGTGTGTTGAAATAGCAAAGAACTTTATTGAAAACATGTAGCCAAGGGTCCGTTAGGGGAATTTTATTATGTTGTTATTAGTCCAAATATTGCAAGAGGGGGCTGGCTACAAGAGCCCACCGAAATCGCCCTCCCGATATGTATACGAAGTAGACCAGGGGATCCCAATAAATGGAGCTGAGACAGACTTCTAGAATTAATAACCAATTTATTTATAAGGGGAAAAATACATACGATTCACTAGCATACACACACACATACAGGGCTCAGCAAAAGCATAGGTTAGCATGGAACAGGATTTTAGGCATCACTGGGGTGATACGTACCAGAATGTAGACTCCCTCCAGGAATCCAAATGGAATATGATGAGGATGGCATGAGGCTCAGCCATGGAATGGCTGGCCAGGAATCAGGAGCCAGGAGCCAGGTCAGGCTTCAAGGGGACAGAGCTTCCCCCTGAAATCCAGACTGGCCCAGTGAACAGGCAAATCTGATGATATTTATAGGCAAAATCTTGCTTCTGGCAAAGGTGCTTGATGGTGAGAACAAAGGTGTTTAATTATTTTCTTTTCACCTGGATGTCCCTGTCTGATTGTCTTAGTGGTCTTAAGCTGCTCGGACAACAGACCCTGGGAGGGGGCAAGAGCCTCCGGGAAGGCAAACATTTGCTCTTCCTGGTCCTATGATAATCCTCTTATGCGACTCTCTAGATATGAAGATCTGGGTGCCCCTCAGGGGTGTGTGTACCTGTCCTCATGCCTTGCTGGCAATGGTGGACAGGCTATTAGAGTTCATCTAGGGGTCATTAAGGGCCATCATTTATACCAAAATTTATATATGGAGCAGCATGGGTAACAAACACATAGTCAGAAATTCAGTTTTTAAGCCAGAACTGCCCTCCCCAAGCCAAAGAATATATTGAAACCCCTAAACCTAAAACTCCACCTTCTACCAAACCTAGCCCCCACCTACAATTCCCACCATCAACCCCCCACTATTAACCAGCACCACTTTGCCATCCTTTTCACACGCACAATCTCTCCCTGCCCCAGACATTCGAAGAAGCTTGCTCCCTTTGTGTTACTACCGGTCCCCAACTTTCTTTAGCTAAAATCCCACAAATTCTGAATGCTATCATTGCTATTCTAGCTAGATATAGCAAATCCCAGCCCCCCCATCTAATTAACCTAAACCATGACCCACAATCCCCAGCCAAATTTATAACCCAAAGCAATTCTCTTTACTAGTAGCAATTAAAAAGTAAACTTAACAAAACATAACTTTAAAACATACACAGACATATGGACAGGAAAAATTGTACATATAAAATCATAAGGGCCTTTTAGCACCGTTGGATTGAAGAAATATTTTTATATTCCTTCTTTACAAAAACAATGTTTGTTCACAGCTTGGGTTTGTGTAGCTTCTCTCCTGTGTGGCCTCTCTGGTGACAGAATAGGCCTGACCTCCAAGAAAAGGATTTTCCACAATGCTGGCATTTGTATGGCTTCTCTCCTGTGTGGATTCTCTGGTGTGTCAGTAGGTTTGACTTCAAAGAAAAACATTTCCCACAATGCTGGCATTTGTATGGCTTCTCTCCTGAGTGGATTCTCTGGTGTGTCAGTAGGTGGGACTGCCGAGAAAAACACTTCCCACAATGCTGGCATTTGTATGGCTTCTCTCCTGAGTGGATTCTCTGGTGTCTAAGTTTACCTTCAAAGAAAAGCATTTTCCCCACTGCTGGCATTTGTATGTCTTCCCTCCTGTGTAGCTTCTCTGGTGTGTCAGTAGGTTTGAGTGCTGAGAAAAACAGTTCCCACAATCCTGGCATTTGTATGTTTTCTCTCCTATGTGGATTTTCTGATGTTTCAATAGGTTTGACTTGAAAGAAAAACAGTTCCCACAATGCTGGCATTTGTATGGCTTCTCTCCTGTGTGGACTCTCTGATGCATGACAAGGATCGACCTGTATGCAAAATGTTTCCCACAATTTTGACAGTTGTATGGCTTCTCTGGTGTGTGGACTCTCTCATGACTGACAAGTTCTTCTGTAAAGAAGGGTAATGACAGACAATACTGAGTTAAGAGAGGAAAGTGTTAGCCCAAGATTTAGCCCTAAGTTCAGGCCTCCCTATTTGATATTAAATTAGTAAATTAGTAAATTAGTAAAGTTGGAGTGAGTGACCTGAGCATGACCCTGTTGCAGATGCCCCAAATCCATGGAAAGATTATATCATTACTCACAGGAGCTGGCAAAGAAAAGATTGCGGGGGAACTACCTTGAGGTAATCAATAGAAGCAGATAGTCATATAGACTGTTGAAAAAAGATTCCTTTAAACATGTGTAAAATTGAAAAGACGGCCAGAGAGTATTGAATCAGAGCACATGGCATGATGCAAGCTAACTGCAGAGGACGCTTCATGCTGTGTGGCAACAGGAGATGAATCACAACCCATAGAGTATACAGGACACATCTGGATTGTTGTGGATAGGATTGGATTGGAGTTGTGTATACAAGAGATGGTGAACATGATGGAAGTCAAAGAGGAGAGCTTGCAAATATTTCTATTATTTTGCAACTCAAGATAGAGAACCTCCAAAGATTCGGATGAAATCAACTGTGTCTGTGACTTATTTTTAAGTGTGAAATGTGGTCAGTGCATTGCCAAAACCTGTATCTGGAAAGTTGTTTCCATATTGTGCTATGTTATTGTTGAGCTGCATCTGGGAGCATCATGCTCAAATTGCGCTGTACATTGGCTTGTGAGCGGGACTGGAATTCAGAGCCAAGAAAGAACTGAGGACCCTTTGTGCTAATCCCTTATGTCTGAGGTATTTGCACCAAGCACCCATTGCATTCAATTTGATTTTGGACCATATTTTCTCCACCCAGAAAACATTCTAAAATGATTTAAACCTTATAGAAAACTTGGGTTCTGCCCACTAGCAACAATTTCAGTATAAAGATCAGGCCCAAGTGGCTGTTCTTCAGCATCAGTCCACTTGCAGACAGACACTTTCTTGGTTTACACTGCTAAACACCTCATTACACTCACCAGCTCCACCTGTCATGGGAGTTACTGGTTTCTTTCCCCATTCTGGACCCTCAGCAATTGGAATCAAGGCCCATCTAGGTTATTTATTACCTAGTTCTTGTGTGTGTGTGCGTGTACAGTGCACCTGTTTCATAGGTGGGCATGCCTTATGCAGATTTCAGGATACACAAAAAGGCACATTGGGAAAAGGGGCAGTTTGCCCCATAAGGGTTAATCAAGCCTGTGGCCGTGGCAGGCGCAGCTGCTCCACTGTGCAGAGCCCTGTTCATTTATATAGGGCTTGAGAATGCACGGAATCCCCCTAACAGAACGGGATGACTCCCGATGTCACTGTTGCCTCAGTCTCTCCTTTGAGCTAAGTATGAAATTCCCTTAAAAGCACAGTACTTGGGAGTGTCCTCCCCAGACTCCAGCATTTTGGGTAACAAAGAGCCTCTGGAATCAACCATGGAGCTAAGCAAGCTCAGGTAGGAAAAGAAACATTAGAGAAAAAGGAATTTTTCTGTTGCCCTTTCCTTTCTTCATAGACATTGCTCATAATTTCCAAATGGAACCCCTTAATAAATTTGAAAACAAGGGCCTGAGATGCTTCTCATCAGTTCTGTTCTTAAAATCTGTCATGTTCGTGGCTGTCTCCCAATCCCCAAGGCCCCTCTTCTGGCCCTTCCCAGAGGCCCCTTCCTCTCCGCACAGAGCTAGGCAATCCTGGCTTTACTCCTGCTTTCCCCTCCTGGCTCCCATCTGCCAGATCCCCTTCCCTTTCTCCCTCCACTCTCCAACCTTCCCTCTTGCCCATCTGCACCACTTCAGCATCTCATTTTCAGCATCTTTTCCTTTCTTTATATTTTTTAACTTTCCCTCCATCTCTCCATCATGGACACATACCCACAGAGTGTGATGCATAAACGGGATACTTTGAGGCCTGTTTGTTGAGAAAGGCAGGAAAATCAATATACAAATAACTCATTGGCAAAGGCAGAGCAAGGGGGCTGGGACCTGGACTCCAATTTTGGTGAGGGTCAAGCACCAGGGAGCAGCCTTAAAACATTATAAGACAGGCATGGACTACTGATGGGGTTTGGAGGAGATCTCAGGGGCAACCCCACATTGTATTGCCTGGGGGGGGGGGGAATGAAGTAATATTTTGCCCCTCAACATCCCACAGCATCCCTTTGGGGAAGTGGAGGCCATTTTGCCACTGTTGTGCCCTCTCTGAGCCACTGCAGGCCCAAGGGAGGTCTTTCTCCCAAGAAGGCTCTCCAGAGCCTTAAAAGGATGGAAGAGGAGCCAAAAAGGTAGGAAACTTGCTCAGGGATGTGCTGAGTACCATTTGGGTGTAAAAAGCATTAATGTCAATGGCTCCTTTCCATAAAATCCTAGAACTGGCAGTTTAGGATTGGGTAATTAGGATCCTTAGAAACTGGAGAGCAATAATGCTTCACTGAACTACAGATTCAAATATTCTAGAGGATGTTGCTATCACAATTAAACTAGGCTTGAAAGGCCTCTAGGACTCCTAGTAGATTGCAAGTTGAACATGGGCCAACAGTGTGATGTAGCAGCTAAATAGGCCAATGTGATTCTAGGCTGCATCAATACAAGAATAGTTTCTAGATCAAGGGAAGTAATAGTGCCACTCTATTCTGCTTTGGTCAGGCCTCACTTGGCATAATCCTATGTCCAGTTCTGGCCCCACAATTCAAAAAGGATGTTGACAAATTGGAGCATGTCCAAAGGAGGGCAACCAAAGTGGTGAAGGGTCTGGAAACCATCAAGCTCTATGAGGAGCAGCTTAGAGATCTGGTTATGTTTAGCCTGAAGAAAAGAAGCTAAAGAGTGGATATGATATCAATGTTTAAATATTTGAAATGGTGTCATGTTGCGCAAGGAGTAGGCTTGCTTTTTGCTGCTACAGAGAAAAGGAGACACCACAATGGATGCAAGCCACAGGGAGAGAGGTTCCACCTAAACATTAGCAGGAATTTTGTGACAGTAAGAGCACTTTGACAGAGGAATATACTCCCTTAGAGTTTGGTGGAGTCCTCTTCTTTGGAGGTCTTTAAAGAGAGGCTTGAAATGTGTATTCCTGCATGGCAGAAGGGGGTTGAACTGGATGGCCCTTGTGGTCTATTCCAACTCTATGATTCTATAATACTAGTGGAATCATAGCACCACGATAATTTAGCACAAAAGGGACCTCAGTCTTCATAGAAAGAGCAATGAATTCAGGTTCCTTACCTACAGAAGCCACATTCTCATAATTGTCCATCATTACATAATTGTAAAAAAGTTTCTGTTTCTTCGTCAACAGATTCCACTCATCCTCAGAGAAATATACTGCCACATCTGCAAAGGTCACCTGAAATAGAAAATAGCCTTCATCCAGAAAGTGACTAAGCAAAAGGGGAGGAAAGCACATGGTGCATCCAAATATTATTTCATCACTTCACAATTCAGTCCAGGAAATAAACTTTAAATTCTGTTAGCAAGCAAAAAGCTACTGCCTTTGAGATCAGTTTGTCCTTTGTCCTTTGTCCTTTGTTATATACAATATAATAAAAAAATATAATTTAGGCCATTGGCTGGGATACAGTTCTGGGGAGCACTCTGGACTTGAGGGCACTGGGCCCACACTCAGTTTAGATCCAGAGGTGGTCTCCCATATCCCCAACATTTCACAGACAGGAAAAGCAAGGCACATGTGGACAAACAACACCAAAAGGTGGTGAGGATGGCCAAGGTTGTTTATGAGGAAGTTCACACAAGGTAGGAAGGGAACAGCAGTTTGCTTTTGCGTCAGCCTCCTAGCAAGGGAAGACCCTGGCAACTTATCTCTCCTCTCTCCCTTTTTGAGTTCATGGGGTGCAAACTCCATGGAAGTCACTTTGCAGCAACTGAAGACAGCTGAGGAGAAGGGGGAAAGTGGGAGGAGGAGAGAGAAACCGGGACATTTTTGAAAGCCACTGAAAAAGTGGGGTGACAGAGGATTAACCAGGACTTTCTCTGCCAAATTGGAACAATGTGTTCTCCACTCACTTTCATGAGCTGCCCCAGCAGTGACACAAATGAAACTAATAATCAGGATGGCTACTCACCAAAGAGTTGTACTTGGATAGCCTCTTTCTCTTGGAGACCAACTCGCTCCGCTTGGCCTCTGTGTTGGCCATCAAGTGGGCAGGGGTCCTGGTGGCACCGCACTTGGGTCTCTTCCAGCAAAATACTGTATGCCCCTTAGCTGTGTAGAAGGAGACCGAGATGAAGTTCCTGAGGAAAGAGACTAGAGTTAGGCTTGGTTTGTCAAGAAATCCTGCATCACTCAAATACACAGATAACAGCATGCTGCTGGTGAGATACGCAGGTGACATATGCCTTTGGGCCAATGCAGAGATGGGCATCCCCTTCCTCCCTCTTCACCAAACAAAGCCACTTGGAGCTAGCATAGATTCACTGCAACCCCCCTAAACAACATATACTCCATGTTAAAACACTTTTGACATTGCTATGTTGCGCAGCACGTGAGGCAACACGTTAACGTATGGCACCAGATACTCCACCTTGACTGTAGTCAGTAGCTTGTGAGCTGAAGAAACACCTGTCGCTTTCTCAGTGAGCAGAGAGACACTGTAATTTTCTCTCAGATGAGGCTTTTATGCATATAAGAGGTTCCACTGTGTACAACACTATATACATCGACACCATCCACCATCCACACCAGAAACAACCCACTCTGAGGCACACACTGTCTGACTCTTCCTCAGTGACAGTTGAGAATGACAGTTGACAGTTGCATCAACATTCCAGTGATGCACTGTTTAAATGCTGGCACATCTAACTGCCACTAGAGCTGTCAATGACTTCCACAACAGCTCCATCTAGTGGCCACATGCCTGTCATTTCCTCAGACCTGTTCACCATGGTCCTGACACTCCATGCCTTGTGAGAGTGGAGGGGGGTCAGG
>JACSCI010001307.1:1754-12809 GCA_016801065.1 Sceloporus tristichus
CAGTTAAATCAGTCTCAAACTGGATTATTTCTGCAGTGTCTTTTGGATCTGTCACAAAAATGGAGTAACATAATATAAAAATCAAATTAAAAAACCCTCATCCCCACGAAGGTCCTAAAGGCCACCCCTCCTTAAAACTGCAAATCCCAGAATGCAACAGGAGGCAGCTAGAGCAGTTGAAGTGGAATAGTAGCACTATAAGAGTATAGTGTGATAAACACCCAAGACTGAAGCCCCTTTTCCCTCGCTGCCCCCTGGATCTTTCCCCTCCCTCTGGGGGCATTATAGATAAATACAACATAGAAATGAATGCCATCCACTTTGGGAACCACTGCCCTAAACACTGGAAGAGCATCTGGGAAGTCCCTCTGCCTAAAATCAACATCAAAACAAAGAGACTGTGTCCAGTTCTGAAAAGAGATGAGTCAAGGAGAGAGAGATGGAGATGGAAGAAGGCAGAAAGTCAAGATGCAAAGGTTTCTTTTGGGCAATCGCTTCCATCTCTCTCCATAAAGCATCCTTCTTTCTTTCTTAGAAATTGTTTTATGGCTCTTTCCTCACAATGAGGCTGAAGACCATGAAACTCTGCCCCAGAGAGCTTTGCCTTTGAAGGCAGATGCCTGGCTTTGCTTTCCACATACAGTATATCGGAAGTCCTTGAGATTTAGCCTCCATTTACACACAATGAGAGACATTCGCACACAGCAACAAACACACAGAGCCATGCGTCTGTTATCCCTTTCACTGACGCTTTCTTCCACCGGAGCGTCCTTTTTGTATTTCTGTTGCTCCTTGTTGCTCTTTTGCATGAAAGGCTTCTTGTGTGATCTGTTTTTATTGAAAGTTGGTAGACAGACCGGTGAGGAGTGATGGGATCTGTTTCCTCACTTGGGGAACTCTAGGGGGATTTATTTGGGGCTTGGATCCCCAGCGGGAGAACTTCTCCTGGATTGAGAGAGTCTTACACTTGGAAATACCCACAAAGGCCTTCCTCCTGCGCTGGAAGGCACTCCTGAAAGAAGCCCACCCAACCTGTGTTTAAAGACCTCCAAAGAAACACAGTTCCTCTCAAACAGCTCTTAGAGTCATAGAGTTGGAAGAGACCCCAAGGGCCATGCAGTCCGACCCCCGTTTGCCATGCAGGAACTCACAATCCAAGCCCTCCCTGGGACAGATGGACATCCAGCCTCTGCTTAAAGACAGCCTCCAAAGAAGGGGGCTCCACCGCCCTCCATTGGGGCAGCAACATCTTCCGCTCTTGAATGGCTCTTTCCATCAGGAGGTTCTTCCTAATGTTGAGGTGGAGTCTCTTTCCTTGTAAAAGCCCTGAAAGTCAAGGAATTCTTCTTAAGGCAAGATGGAATCTCTTTTTTCCATTTTGAATCCACTGGTTTGTGTTCTTTTAAGCTTTGAGCTGCATCCAACTTGAGTCTAGCAACTAGTCCTCCTCTATTCTGCTTTTCTCGGACTTTACCTGGAATATTGCGTCCAGTTCTGGGCACCACGATTCAAGAAGGATGTGACAAGATGGAGTGTCTCCAGAGGAGGGGGACCAAAGTGGAGAAGGGCCTGGAAAGCATAAAGCATAAAGCCTATGAGGAGCAAGTCAGGGAGCTGGGTACGTTTTGCCTGGAGAAGAGAAGGCCAAGAAGTGATATGATTTTCTATTTGTTAGCCGCCTTGGGCCTCTTTCTGGGAGAAAGGTGGCATAGAAATCAAATCACGTCAAATGAATGAATAAATAAATAAATATGATAGCTCTGCATAAATATTTAAAGGGATGTTTTGGAAGAAAGAGCCATCTTGTTTCCTGCTGTCTGGACACTAGGACCTGGAGCAATGGCTTCCATCTGCAGGAAAAGAGATTCCTCCTCAACTCAAGGAAGACCTTTCTGATGATAAGAGCTGTTTAACAGCGGAAGATGCACCTTCAGCTTGTGGTGGAGTCTCCTTCTTTGGGGGCTTTTACACAGAGCCTGGATGTCCGTCTGTCACAGGGACAGCTTGGATGGTGTCTTCCTACATTTTGGAATAGGGTTAGACTGAGTGGCTCTTGGGGTCTCTCCCAGCTCTATGATTCTATGATTCTCGCTTCGGAAACAGTAGGAAACAAGTTTGCTCCATCTTCTACAGGAGACCTCTTCAGCTGTTGTATCACACTGGTGGTTGCTTTTGGGGTTGCGATCTACTTTTGCACATGCAAAACCAAGGCAGAAGAGAAATTACCAGGAGAGACTGCAGTCCAGAAATTAATCAATGAAGAACCAGTTTTTAATTGGGATGAAAGCCTTGTTCAGAAAATAAGCGACCGCCTGTGAAGAGACAGGGAAGCTTTGGGATGGTGCGGGAAAGGGAGGTGACATATATATCACATTGCTTCAAATAGGAACATTGGCTTACTTCGTGAGATGTTTGTTTTCAGCGTTGAAGGCGGAAACATCCTTCATAAGGGTTGGTTCCCTCTGTTCGCTCCAATCAGGTAGGACCTATAATTCTGGGCGTGAACCCAGGGGAACCCATCCCCTTGTTGCCCAGTCAGTGAGATAGCCAAGGAGAGGAATGTCTAATAACAAATCATCGAAGGCTAACAAACAACGAAGGATCTAATAATAATTAAGAACAAACCTAGATCCTATAACAAATAACCTTTAGGTGTATTACTGATCCCCCCGGTACCAGGAACACAATCCTCAGTCTTGGGAGGGCAGGATGTCTCCACCTTCAACGCTGAAAACCAACATCTCACAAGGTAAGCCAATGTTCCTTTTTCCAGCGGTGAAGGTGGAGCCATCTTTCATAAGGGACATACCAAAGCTCCCCTGAACTGGGTGGGAAACTGAGGTAATATCTGAATTATAAAATGGACTGAAGAATCCGTCTACCGAAGGAAGCCTCAGCCGATTGGAAGGAGTCAATACAGTAGTGATGGATAAATGTTGACGGAGAAGACCAAGCAGCTGCCCTGCAAATATTGGACGAAGGGGTGTTTGTGGCCAGGGCGGCAGACATGGCGGCACTACGAGTGGAATGAGCAGTGACCTTTCCATGAAGAGTTGTTTCTGAAACTGTATAACACTTGGCAATACAAGATCAGACCCATCTTGACAATGTAGAGGAAGAGACCTTTTTGCCCGGGTAAGTACTGTATTGTTGAATGACACAAATAAACGATCTGACTTTTGCCAAGGCTGGTGCATTTGATATAAATGTGTAAGGCCCTGTGTAGGGTATGACTTGTCTTTTCAAATTTTTTTTAGGATCTGGACAAAGGAGGGTAAAATAGTCAGTGCCTGAAGAACAATGTGAAGATCCCAATTGGGATATCTACGTATTGTATCTATGTATTGTAGGTAGTTTAATGGGAGCAGCTGCTCTCAAAAACTTTTTGACTTAAATGCGGTTAGATAATCTGAATGATGATTTTGCTGAGAGTGCCAACGTAATAGTAGAAACATGTCTCTTTAAAGTATTAGGTATGAACCCCTTATTGAGACGGTCTTGGAAGTATAGAAGGAGGGTGTCAACTGATACCGATGAAGGTGAAGTATTATTGGAGACACACCAGTCAGAAAACGATCGATAAGAATATTCGTAAATCCTGCGAGTAGAATCTCTACGAGACTAAATGATAGTGTCAACCACCCGGGGAGACAGGACATCTTTTATTAACAGTCGCCTTTCAGTTTCCACGCGTGAAGGTTTAGCCACTCCGGGTCTGGATATATTATTTGACCCTGTGATAGGAGGTCTTTGCGTAGTGGAAGACAGAAATGGTCCTGGGCCATTTGAGATATCTCTAGAAACCACGCCCTTCTTGGCCAATGAGGAGCCACGAAAATGATTGTTGACTTTTCGCTTCTTAGCGTTTGGAGGCAATGAGATATCATTGCCGTTGGTGGAAATGCATAAAGAAAACCTCTTGACCAAGGAGAATGGAGGGTGTCCATCTGTTCTGCTCCCTGAGTCTTGTATCTTGAAAAGAACCTAGGGACTTGGTTGTTTATTGGAGATGCAAACAGATCTACTAACGGCGTCCCGAACCTTTGAGTTATGAGGTTGAACTTATCTGGGTGGAGGTGCCACTCTGCTTGGTTTATGTCTGACCTGCTCACCCAATAGCCCCTTGTGTTTAGTTTTCCTTTTATGTGTTCTGCCTTGATGGACAACAGGTTGGCTTCTGCCCAATGAAGGAGAACGGTTTTCTTCATTAACGACAATGACCTGGTCCCTCCTTGTCGGTTTAGATGTACCTTTGTTGTCTGTGCGGACCAGGACTGTTTTGTTTTTTATGTGTTGAGCAAAGGCCAGGAGCGCCAGCCTTACGGCCCTCAGTTCGACCCAGTTTATGCTGTGAGTTTTTTCGGACTGGCTTCATCGTCCCTGAGCACCGAAATTGTCCAGGGTGGCCCCCCAGCCCCTCAGACT
This sequence comes from Sceloporus tristichus, assembly GCA_016801065.1. Lineage (NCBI taxonomy): Eukaryota > Metazoa > Chordata > Lepidosauria > Squamata > Phrynosomatidae > Sceloporus > Sceloporus tristichus. The sequence goes on from JACSCI010001307.1 coordinate 6,180, forward strand.
GGCATTGGTTGTGATCAAGATTGGTGGAAGGGGTAGAAACGAGCATCCTCGTCAGATGTAATGAGATGTCCACCATTTTAGGGAGCATTTGACTCTGAATGGAACTGGAATCTGTTTGTGGATCTGGTGAGTGATGTATTTCTGATGTGGCAGAATCAACCATTGTAACTCGCGGGAGTGAAAACGAGCCCAAGGGACGCACTGAGATGCTGTAATCATTAGACCTTGAAGCCTTGCTAGAAGGAGAAGATCTGACAAGGGACTTTTGTTTATAGACTTGATGGTATTTTGAATGGTCCTGATCCTGTCTGACGGGAGATGTAGCAGGCAGCTTGTGGTGTCTCTGATGACTCCAAGGTGTTGGATGATTTCAGAAGGAACAAAGTGGCTCTTTGCAAGATTTACCTGAAAACCATGGAGACGTAACAATGTAAGAATGAAATTGACATCTTTCGTTCCCTGTTGTGGAGACGATGAAGCAATCAGGATGTCGTCCAAATAGGGAAAGACGTGAAGGCCCTGGAGATGCCAATAGGTCACTAGTGCAACCATGAAGACCAAACGGGAGCGCCTTGTATTGAAGATCTCTGTTGTTGTAACAAAGGCGAAGAAACCTGCGGTGGTCTGGACGAATGGGAATATGCTAATAAGCTTCCGTCAAGTCCAGAGAGGCCAGATAGTCGCCCTTTCAAAGAGATTAATAATAATAATAATAATAAAATTTATTTCTATACCGCTTTTCCATATTGATCAAAGCGGTGTTCAAAACAGAAGAATACAACAAGACAGCAATACAAAACAAAATCACAATATATACATAACGATAAAACTGTATAGAAAATTACAAATACAATTTAAAAACTATTAAACCAAATCAAAGCCAGCTTGTGTTATCGTCTTGAGAGTTTCCATCTGGAATCAACGTTTTGTCACAAATTTGTTTACCCTCTTGAGGTTGAGGACTGCTCTCCAAGATTTCTCTCTTTTTGGGACAATAAAGAGATTGGAATAGGATCCTCAAGAGATTTTAGACAAGGGAACGGGTTCCACTGCTCCAATTTGGATCAGATAGTCAATGGCTTCTAACATTAACCGATGTTTGAGAGGTCTGTGGATCTGGGAGAAGCGATGAAATGTTCTCTTGGAAGACATGTAAATTCTATTAGAATCATAGAGTTGGAAGAGACCGCAAGGGCCATCCAGTTCAACCTCCTGCCATGCAGGAAATCCAGATCAAAGCATCCCTGACAGATGGCCATCCAGCTTCTGTTTAAAGACCTCCAAAGAAGGAGACTCCACTACACTCCGAGGAAGGAGTGTGTTCCACTGTCGGACAGCCCTTACTCTCAGGAAGTTCCTCCTAATGTTGAGGTGGAATCTCTTTTCCTGGAGCTTGCATCCATCGTTCTGGGTCCTGTTCTCTAGAGCAGCAGAAAACAAGCTTGCTCCCTTCTCAATATGACATCCTTTCAAATATTTAAACAGGGCTATCATATCACCTCTTAACCTTCTTTTCTCCAGGCTAAACATCCCCAGCTCCCTGAGTCGTTCCTCATAGGGCATTTCACCATTTTAATTGCCCTCCTTTGGACACATGGCTCCAGTTTCTCAACATCCTTTTTAAATTGTAGTGCCCAAAACTGGACACAATATTCCAGGTGGGGCATGACCAAAGCAGAATACAATGGCAGTATTTCTTCTCTTAATCTAGACACTATACTTTTATTAATGCAGCCTAAAATTGCATTGGCCTTGTTAGCTGCCACATTGCACTGTTCACTCATGTTCAACTTGTGGTCTACTTGGACTCCTAGATCCCTTTCACACGTAGTTTCATTCAGCCAGGTGTCACCCATCCTATATCTGTGCATTTTATTTTTCCGCCCTAAGTGCAATACCTTACATTTCTCTGTGTTGAATTTCATTTTGTTAGCTTTGGCCCAGCTTTCTAGTCTATTCAGATCATTTTGAATTTTGATCCTGTCCTCTGGGGTATTAGCTATTCCCCCTAATTTGGTGTCATCTGCAAATTTGATAAGTATGCTCCCAATTCTGTCATCCAGGTCATTGATAAAGATGTTGAATAGCACTGGGCCCAGGACAGAGCCCTGTGGGACCCCACTGGTCACTTCTCTCCAGGATGAAAAGGAGCCATTGTTGAGCACCCTTTGGGTTCGGCCGGTCAACCAGTCACAGATCCATGTAACAGTTCCTTTGTCTAGCCCACATTTTACAAGCTTGTTTGCAAGAATGTCATGGGGAACCTTGTCAAAGGCCTTACTGAAATCAAGATATACTATATCCACAGCATTCCCTTCATCTACCAAGCTGGTCATTTTATCAAAGAAAGAGATCAGGTTTGTCTGGCATGACTTGTTTCTCTGAAACCCATGTTGACTTTTTGTGATGATGGCATTGCCTTCTAGATCTTCACAGACTCTCTGTTTAATGATCTGCTCCAGAATCTTTCCTAGTACTGATGTCAGACTAACTGGACGATAATTGTTGGGATCCTCTTTTCCCCCTTTTTGAAGATGGGGACAACGTTTGCCCTCCGCCAGTCGGCTGGGATCTCTCCTGTTTTCCAGGAGTTTTCAAAGATTATTGCCAACGGCTCCGATATTACATTGGCCAGTTCTTTTAATAGCCTTGGATGGAGTTCATCTGGTCCCGGAGACTTAAATTCATTTAGATTAACAAGGTGTTCCTCTACTATCTCTTTACTTATTCTGTGCTGAAATTCCCCTATTCTGTCCTCTGCTCCATTATCCTCAGGTTGAGCCCCTTTTCCTTTTCTGAGAAGACTGTGGCAAAGAAGGTGTTGAGTAATTCTGCCTTTTCTGTTAGCATTTTGCCATCTTCTCCATGCAGTGAACCTACCGTTTCCTTCTTCTTCCTTTTGCTGCGGACATATCCAAAAAAGCCCTTTTTATTGTTCTTAACCTCTCTAGCAAGACTGAGTTCATTCTGCGCTTTAGCTTTTCTGACTTTACCCCTACACATGCCTGCTATTTCTTTGAATTCCTTTTTTGTGATTTCCCCCTTTTTCCATTTCTTATACATCTTCCGTTTCAAACTCAGCTCAGTTGAAAGTTCCTTAGTCATCCATCCTGGTTTCTTGAGACACCTCCCGTTTTTCTTTCTCACTGGAACTGTTTGAAATTGTGCCTTCAGTATCTCTCTTTTGAGAAACTTCCATTCGTCCTGAACTCCTTTATCTTTTAGTATTTCTGACCATGGAATCGCCCTCAATACTTCTCTAAGTTTACTGAAATCCGCTCTCCTAAAGTCCAGGATGCGTGTCTGACTCTGCCTGTCTTCTCCTTTTCATTGTACAACAAACTCCAGGAGAACATGGTCACTTCCACCTAAGGATCCCACCACTTGCACCCCATTAACCAAGTCATCCTTGTTGGTTAGGATCAGATCTAAAATAGCTGACCCCCTTGTTGCCTCTTCCACCTTTTGGACCATGAAATTGTCTCCAAGGCAAGTGAGGAATTTGCTAGACCCTGAGGATTTGGCTGAGTTTGACTTCCAGCAAATATCAGGATAGTTGAAGTCGCCCATCACTACTACATCTCTCTTTTCTGACTGTGTGGTCATCTGTTCTAGAAAGGCATCATCCAATTCCTCCGTCTGACTTGGGGGTCTGTAGTAGACTCCCACCGTAACATCCTTCTTGTTTCCCTCCCCTTTGATTCTTATCCAGATGCTCTCCACCTGGCTTCCATGATTGATGTCCAGGATCTCTTCACTGGTGTAAATATCTCTGACATATAGTGCTATTCCTCCTCCTTTCCTGTTTGGCCTATTGCTCTTAATAAGGTTATACCCCTCTATTTCCACATTCCAATCATGAGACTCATCCCACCAGGTTTCAGTGATGCCTATTATATCATATTTGTTTTGGTGTACTAGGAGTTCGAGTTCATCTTGCTTATTTCCCATGCTCTGTGCATTAGTGTAGAGACATCGCAGACCATGGTTCCCTTTTACTTGCTGCCTGTGCAAGTTTTTTTGCCTCCCATTGTTGGGTCCTTGCACTGTTTGCCTTGTTTCTTCTATGTCAGTTTGACTATTTTCGCCATCCCTTTCGCCTTCCTTAATATTGTCTCCCTTCCCCTCGGAACTCAGTTTAAAGCCCTCCTGATCAAGTTCTTGAGACTGTTGGCAAAGACATTTCTTCCAACTGGCGTGAGATGCAACCCTTCTGTTGCAAGAAGTCCCTCCTCATGGAACCGCAGCCCATGATCGAAGAATCCAAATCCTTCTCGGCGGCACCATCTGCGGAGCCAGTTGTTCACATCCACTATTTTCCTCTCCCTTCCTGGATTAGACATCCTGATGACAGGGTGGAGAGGACCCATCTGTCTGAGGTGGTTTTGACCATGTCTGAGAAAAAAAGCTGAAGTCTCCCTCCCACCCTGGGGTCCAGATAGTCATGGCGATGAATTTCGTTGCTTTCCTGAGGAATTGGCATTGTTGGACTGTCCTGAGTTAGTTGATCTTTCAAAGGACTTGTTGTATTGAGATCTAGAGGAAGATCTCTGGTCAGACCACTGTCTTCCACCACCTCTGCCACCCCTCCCACGGGAGGATCGAAAGGAAGATTGTCCCTAATGAGACGATCTTTTGTCCTCTCGGTGGGGAATGGAAGGGAGACCCTTTTTCTTATCTTTGGTATCAATAAGGACAGGTTCTAAGGCTTCACCAAATAGCTTGACACCCCCGAAGGGAGCCAAAGTTAAGTTTTGTTTAGATCTAGAATCTACCTGCCAGTTTTTTAGCCAAAAATGTCTTCTGACAGGGATAGAAGCTGCCTGGGCACAGACACTAAATTGAATGACATCAAGGGAGGAATCAGCAGCCAAAGCCAAGACCTTTAATAATTTATTAATTTCTTGGCGTAGCCTGGTATTGCCCCGAGGCACCTCTAAAAGGAGGTCCTTGGCCCAGAGGTGAGCAGCCCTGGTTAACACAGAAGTAGAGGTGGCGGCCCTGATAGCAATAGAAGATGCTTCAAAGGACCTTTTGAAGGCAGAGTCAGCCCTTTTGTCCTTTGGCAATTTAAGGGAATCTTCTCCATCTTTAGAATGGATGGCAGATGTAACATGGGAGCATCTACGAGAGGAATCTGTAGTTGGGACATCATGGTTTGAGGGAGGGAATAGAATTTTTTAACAGAAGAGGGATTAGGTCTAACAGTTGCACGTTTTTCCTTCTTAATCACTCTCATGAATTCCGATGGGAAAGGCACCTCATCACTAGCCGAGGAAGGCTCAGGGAAGGAATCTTTTTTGCCCTTGGGAAGGTCAGTCTCCTCTTGGTGAGGAGTCGGTGGTTTTGTATCCAACTCAAGGGCTTTAATGGCCTTTTTTAATAAAATAGGAAAATCCTCAGCACAAAAAAGTCTGGAAGAAGAAGACAAAGAAGGCTCAACAACTTCGTCATCATCAGACCACTCTCCTTCCTCTGATTCAGAAGCAGAAGTGGATTGGGATCTGGAAAAAGCCTCATCTTCAGAAGAGTGCCTCATTTTCTTTGGTTTCAAGGATTTAGCTCCGGGCCAAAATCTGTGCACATGTCAAACCCCTCCATTTGTTTCCATTTGTTCTTTCTGCAGGAGTGCACCTCTCCAAAATGGTCTCCAAAAAAAGGAAGGAAGGTGAAGCTCTGGAGGAAACCACAGGAGAGATTGCCTTGAAGAAGGTCAGTGTTGACTCCCTCTTTGCAATTCAGCCTTTGGGAGGCCTCTCAACATAGGACAGCAATGGTTTATACTAAGGGCAGAAGAGATAGAAAAAAATTAGGGTATGATAAATACTTCATTATCAGAAATGTTGGGTATTACATTGCAGAAACGACCTGAGATGTATTTATTGAACATGTTTAATGATGTTTTAGAGAAAGAATATGTAAAATTCTCTTTTACGCGACCACCCTGGCAAGAATAACCTTAGCGCAAAATTGAAAACAGAAGAGATTCCCGACAAAAAAGATTGGCTAATGAAATTATATGAGGTTATAGAGATGAACAAACTATCACTAATATTGAGAGGAGAAACAACAAATAAGGCTAATCAAACATGGAAAAAAGCGACAAAATATTTAGAAAAGATCTGGAGCATATAATACAATATAAAGAGAAAAGAATGTAAAAATGCCATAACCTGAATATATATCAGGAATCGTTAATGGAAAAGTTGATCTAATTAAGTTTCAATGCGAAGGACTGAGTTTAGACAATCTCACGTGATAATTATACATAATTAAAGAATGTAGAAATACAAATGAAGGTACACAGAATCAGTGGAAGAAAGTCAGACTTAAAAAGAAGCAAAGCCAACGATGCTTAAGGGAGGTGGAAGCTGACTGGATGAATGTAAGAAAGTTTTAGTATGTCGTAGATGATAAGAGTAAGTGAAAGAGGGCTTGATGTGTGAAGGATAGAAAGTGATATTATTATAGAATGGAGAGGGAAGAGAAAAGTACAGAGAAGGAAGGAGGAAGAGAATAACTGAGTAGTTGAAGGAATAACTCCATCAGGGCTAGCCTGGAAGAAGAGACTCCTCTCTCTATAACTGTCATCTTCCAGCCTGCGAGGGAGATGACCAGGCAGGCCCAGCT
>JACSCI010001308.1:6732-17702 GCA_016801065.1 Sceloporus tristichus
ACGTCGCTCTGTCCACCAATTCTTCTCTTAAATTAATGAGAAGAATTAAATTAAAATTAATAAATTTATATTCTTGCCTCAAGAAGAAGATCCCTCCCTCCATCCCATCATCATCTGACCTGGGAGGGAGTGAAAAAGAGAGGCCCGATTTCCATCAGGCCTAACTGTGAATTTACTCATTTCTCTCTCTTTAATTTTATTGTAATTTATTTATTTATTGTATTTTATTTTATTGTATTCCTTTTTATTGTTGTAACCCGCCCAAATTCCTTGTGATTGGGTGGGCTATAAATAAATAAATTATTATTATTATTATTATTATTATTATTATGTTGTTGTTGTTGTTGTTGTTGTTGTTGTTGTTGTTGTTGTTTAGAAATGGAAGATGTGAGACCGGTCTGTAATTGTTCATGTCCTAGGGACAACATTTCTTTTAAGCAGGATGGATGAGTCCTAAGTGCATCTCCTCCTTGGATGACCAGCCATGAAGGGCAAGGGTCCAGAGGCCAAGTTGTCTTCTTCTCATTTCCAAGAGCTTGACCACTTCCTTAGTACTCACAGATTCAAACTGATCCTGTATGATCTTATTCACAGAGTCACTGGACACCTGACCTATGGCCTCTGCAATAATGCTGGCATCCAAGTCAGCTCTTATCATTTAAAGCAGGGGTCCTCAAACTCCAGCCCTCCAGATGTTTTGGACTTCAGCTCCCAGAATCCCAGATCATTGGCCAAGCTGTCAGGGAGGGCATTATGAGGTAGGAAGGAAGTTTGCATGTGGATGGTGATTGGTTGAGGGACAAACAGGAAGGAGGAGCCTTTGTGGGACTCTGGAAGTCTATTCAGATTGACTGTAGACTACTGAGATAGAAAGGAAATTTGCATGTGGATGGTGATTGGCTGAGGGACAAAGAGGAGGGAGGAGCCTTTGTGGGGCTCTGGAAGTCTATTCAGATTGACTGTAGACTACTGAGGTAGGAAGGAAATTTGCATGTGGATGGTGATTGGCTGAGGCTTCTGGGAGATGAAGTCCAAAACACCTGGAGGGCTGGAAATTGAGGACCCCTGATTTAAAGCATGACAGTGAGCTGTGATAGCATTTACAATGGGGTGGGTACATCAGTCTGGTCCAAGATACTCCCATGTCGCTTCAACAGTCTCATTATGCTTTTATTCCCCTGGCACTTTCCTTCCTTCCTTCCGTCTGTCCTTCCTTCCTTCCTTCCTTCCCTTCCTTTCACCTCCAGCTAGCCAGGCAGAGAGCTGAGCCAAGCCAGAAGCAACCCTTTCTCTCCCCCAATTCCTCCAGGGGCCAAGGAAGGCAGCAGTAGCAAGGCAGCAGTGAGAGGGGCATGGCCAGGACTTTAGATTCCCCCCCCCCCCGAGGCCAGAGGACACCAGCCAGGAGACAGCCTTCTCCCTTAACATCCATGGCTCCCAGTTGCAGAGACACAGTGGTGAATGGTGGGTGAGGCTGTGGGTGCCACTTTAAAGGGTCCCTTCAGTCTGCCCTGGGAACAACCCTCACCCGTCTGAGGACAGAGGATGAGCTCTTTTTTCCTTGTGTACTTTTATTTCATATCTTTGTGGACAGATCTGTGGTGGGACACTTGGAGGGAGATGGGCATGGGCAAGGAGAATATCATTCAGATGGCGAATTGTGGGAGGCAAGAGATATTGACTGTGGAACAGCTATACAAGATGTGCATGGTGCGCGAACAGGGTGAAATGTCTTTACAGCAGAAGGAGAGATTGATGTTTGATATCTATCTCCCCTTCCATTTACCCTGCTATCCCAAAAGAGCTGGAGAGCATACTAAACCAACCACAGAACTTTTCCCTGCTCTTGTGTAATGCCAGGTCAGTCAAAAATACAACGCAAATAGTCCAAGATCGCCTACTGGACGAAGAGGCTGACCTAGCTTGTTTCACGGAGACCTGGCTGGGTAATGATAGCTCAGCCACCTGGGCTCAGGCCTTACCAGCCGGGTTCTCCGTCAGTGAGCAGGTAAAGGGACGTCGCTTTAGTCCATAAAGACAATCTTGCTTTGGCCAGGATACCTATCCGTAAGATGGACCACATCAAATGTATTTGCCTCAGCTTAAAGACTAGGGAAAGTCTGGGGATTCTGTTGGTTTAATGTCCACCCGGTTGCTTAACAGACTCCCTAGCGGAGCTGACACAATTAGAACTCTTTATTAGATCCTACAAAAGCCTGCTGTGATGCTTTTAATCACTATTTTGCAGACAAAATCTCTCAGATAAGAGCCGATTTGGATGCCGGCCTTACGACAGAGGCGACAGGAGAGGAATCCAGAGCCTCTGCCTATACTGTTGTTCTGGATCAATTTGAATCAGTTGGTACAGAGGATGTGGACAAGCTCCTTGGGAGTATGAAAAAGCCGACTTGCTCTCTCGATCCTTGCCCATCTTGGCTGGCTGTCCAGGAGGAGATACCATCAAGATGCTGCTAAAGACATAACTAATGCATCTTTCAGGGAAAGCTGTCTTCCATCTTGCCTCAAAGAGACAGTGGTTAAACTATTTCTAAACAAGCCTTCGCTTGACCGCCTGGACAGAAAAAATAACAGGCCAGTTTGGCTCTTGTCATTCTTAGGCAAGGTAATCGAAAAGACAGTCGCCATTCAATTCCAAGCAGTCTTGGAAGAAACAGATTTTCTAGATCCATTTCAAACAGGATTTAAGGCAGGTTACAGAGCTGAGATGGCCATAGTCGCCTTAGTCGATGATCTCCGCCTGAGTATTGATAGCTCTTTGAAAAGGGGAAGTGGGACCCTGCTGATGCTCTTGGACCTCTCAGCAGCCTTCGATACCATTGACCACGGTATCCTTCTGGAACGTCTGGGAGAGTTGGGGTTTGGGGGCACTGCTTTCCAGTGGTTCAGGTCCTACATCTTGGGGAGGTTCCATATGCTGTCACTTGGGGATAGTTGTTTGTCCAAGAGGGAACTCAAGTCGGACGTCCCTCAAGGTGCAATTCTGTCCCCAATGCTATTCAACATTTACCTGAAGCTGCTGGGTCAGAACATTCGGAGACATGGAGCGGGGTGTTATCAGTACGCTGATGATACCCAAATATATTTCTCTGTCTCAAACTGATGCAGTGCCTAAGGATGGTGTCTCTCCTCTGAATGCCTGTCTTAATGCGGTAATGGACTGGATGAGGGAAAACAAACTCAAATGGAATCCAGGTAAACAGAGGTACTTGTAATAGGGACCCCTAATCTGGGAATGGAGTTATGTCAGCCAGTTCTGGATGGGGTCATACTTCCCCTAAAAGACTCTGTCCACCTTTTGGGAGTGCTCCTGGATTCAACACTTCATCTGAAGGCTCAGGTGGATGTGATGGTCAGGAGCTCTTGTTATCAGCTGATAGGCCAACTGCGCCGCTTCCTGGAGCAGGGAGACCTTGAAACAGTAGTACATGCGGTGGTCACCTCTCGGCTCGAGTTCTGTAATGCACTCTACATGGGGCTACCCTTGTTCCAAGTTCGGAGACTTCGGTTGTACAGAATATGGCAGCCAGGTTGGTTATGGGCACTTCTAGAACTTCCCACATTACACCGGTTCTTAAATCCCTCTACTGGCTGCCCATTAGTTTCTGGGCAAGATACAAGATGTTGGTTGTAACCTTTAAAGCCCTCCATGGCTTGTGTCCTGACTACTTGCGGGAGCGCCTCCTCCCATACAATCCACCCGCAGTCTCAGGATCTCTGGGAAGAACCTGCTCCAATTCAAGAAAACCAGACTTTCAGCAGTGATCCAGAGGTCCTTCTCATGGGGCTCAACAGCCTCTCCTTCCTTCCCTCCTTTCTTCCTTTGAGGAGACTGCAATGGAGCCCAAGGTGCAGAGCTGGACTCAGGAGGGAAATGCAGGAAAGGAAGTCTCTAGTTTGGGAATATAGCTCTCTCTGGGTATATTATATGCGTGTGTGTATGTGTGTGTGTGTGCTTCTGCTGTTCTTATGGCTGGGAATGGAGCTCAGGACTGAGGAGAGAAGAAAAGCTCAGTTTTGGGCAAATTCAAAACTTCTGTGCATCAAAGAGTCCAGTGTGTTGAAACAACAAAGAACTTTAATGAGAACACATAGAAATTCAGTGTTTAAGCCACAACTGCCCACTCCAATCCAAACAATATATTAAAACCCCAAAACCTAAAACATCACCCTCTTCCAAATCTAGCCCCCACCTCCAATTCCCACAGTCTATGCCCCACAGGTAACGAGCCCCCCCTTTGCCATTCCCACAAACTAGCCCCTTTCTGTTAATACCGGCCTCCAACTTTCTTCAGCCAACACCCCAAACATTGCAAAAGCTTTCATTCCTATAGCTATTCTAGCCAGCGCTAACAAATCCCAGCCCCCAACTACCTAACCTTTTCCACGACCCACAATCCCCAGCCAAATTTACAACCCAAAGCAATTATCTATACAATTATCAATTAAAACCTAAATTTAACAAATTTCAACTTGAAAAAATAAAGAGACATATGGAGAGACAAACATTACAAACAAGATCACACGGGCCTTTTCTTTGCGCTGCTGGACTGAAAATATATTTTTTGCAGTCATTATTGAGAAATATAATGTTAATTCACTACAGTACTGGGATTTGTGTGGCTTCTCTCCTGTATGGACTCCCAGATGTATCACTAGATATGACTTTGAAGAAAAACCTTTCCCACAATGGTGGCATTTGTATGGTTCTCTCCTGTGTGGACTCTCTGATGTTTCACTAGGTTTGATTTCAATGAAAAACATTTCCCACAATGCTGGCATTTGTATGGCTTCTCTCCTGTGTGGACTCTCTCACGACTGACAAGTTCTTCTGTAAACAAGGACAATGACAGACAAGACTAAATCTCAGCGTTAAGAGAGGAAGGTGTTACCCCAAGATTTAGCCCCATGTTCACCCCTCCCTATTTCAGGTTAAATTAATAAAGTTGGTGTGAGTGACCTGAGTATGACACTGTTCTGGATGCCCCCAAATCCATATCATGATTGTATCCTTACTCATCGGAGCTAGCAAAGAAGAGATTGTAGGGGAACTGCCATGAGGAAATCAGTGGAAGCAGATAATCAGGCAGTTGAAAAATATTCCAATAAATATATGTAAAACTATTTTAATTGAAAAGTGGCATCATTTCCTGTGAGACTGCCATTGAGTGTTGAGTCAGAGCACAGGGCATGATGCAAGCTAACTGCAGAGGATGCTTCATGATGTGTGGCACCAGGAGATGACTCACAACCAATACAGTATACAGCTAAAAAGGCCAATATCATTTTAGGCTGCATCAATACAAGAATAGCCCTAGATCAAGGGATGTAATAGTGTTACTCTGTTCTGCTTTAGTCAGAATAATCTTGTATCCAGTTCAGGGCCCCACAATTGAAAAAGGATGTTGTCAAGTTGGAACATGCCCAGAGGAAGGCAGCCAAAGTGGTGAAGGATCTTGAAACCATCAAGCCCTTTGAGGAGCGACAGTAAGAGCTCTTTGGCAGTGCAACTCCCTTAGTTTCGTGGAGTCCTCTTCCTTGGAGGTCTTTAAACAGAGGCTGGATGGTGTTTGGAAATGTATTCCTGCGTGGCAGAAGGAGGTTGAACTGGATGGCCCTTGTGGTCTATTTCAACTCTATGATTCTGTAATTCTAGTGGAATCATAGCACCATGATAATTTAGCATAAAAAGGACCTCAGTCTTCATAGAAAGGACAATGGATTCCTGTTCCTTACCCACAGAAGCCACATTCTCATAATTCTCCATCATGACATAATTGTACATAAGTCTCTGTTTTTTCGTCAACAGATTCCATTCCTCCTCGGTGAAATATACTGCCACATCCGCAAAGGTCACCTGCAAGAGAAAATAACCCTCATCCAGAGAGTGACTAAGGAAAAGGGGAGCAAATCACATGATGCATCCAAATATTAATTCATCACTTCAGAATTCAGTGCAGGAAATAAAGTTTAAATTATGTTAGCAAGCAAAAACCTGCTGCCTTTCAAATCCAGTTTGTCTCAAATCCTTTCAATATAATATACTTAGGGAGCTGTACATGTTTAGCCTGGAGAAGGCAAGGTTAAGAGGTGATATGATAGCCCTGTTTAAATATTTGAAGGGATGTCATATTGAGGAGGGAGCAAGCTTGTTTTCTGCTGCTGCAGAAAACAGGATCGGGAACAATGGATGCAAGCTCCAGGAAAAGAGATTCCACCTGAACATTAGGAGGAACGTCCTGACAGTAAGGGCTGTTTGACAGTGGAACACACTCCTTCCTCAGAATGCAGTGGCGTCTCCTTCCTTGGAGGTCTTTAAGATGAGGCTGGATGGCCATCTGACGTGTGTGCTTTGATTGAGAGTTCCTGCATGGCAGAATGGGGTTGGACTGGATGGCCCTTGTGGTCTCTTCCAACTCTATGATTCTAATATCATAAACAATATAATTTAGGCAATTGCTGGGATATTAAAGATGTACAGTGGTGCCTCGGGTTACGAAATTAATTCGTTCCGCGGCCGCTTTCGTAACCCGAAAAGCCTTCGTAAGCCGAAATGCCATAGGCGCTAATGGGGAAAAGCCGCGATTCCGTGTAAAATAGCGCCGAAAAGCACCAAAAGTTTTTTCGTAAGCCGAAAAAACATTCGTAACCCGGAACAATGTTTTCCAATGGGATTTTTTCGTATCCCGAAAATTTCGTAACCTGGGTATTTCGTATCCCGAGGTACCACTGTATTAGGATACTCACTATCCCAACACATACAGAACATTTAGCCACCAAAGAATTATAGTGCATTTAGAAATCTCTTGCCACATTTCAGAGGAAAACATCATTTTTAATAACAGTTTTGGGGAGCACACTGGGATTGAGGGCCTCTGGGGCTGCCCTGTATTGAGATCCAGAGATGTTCCCCCATATCCTCCAACATTGCAAAGATGGGAAAAGCAAGACACATGTGGACAAGCAATCCAGAAGGCGGTGAAGATGGCCAAAGTTGTTTATGAGGAAGGTCATAGAAACAGGGAAGGGCACAGCAGTTTGCTTTTGCTTCAGCCTCCTGGGAAGGGCAATATGCTGCCTCCTTCTTTCCTCTCTGCTCCCCTCTTTTGAGTTCATGGGGTGCAAACTGAATGGCACTCAGGAACTGAAGTGAGCTGAGAAAGGGGAAAATGGGAGGATGAGAGAGCAACCAGGACATTTTTAAAAGCCCCTGAAAAAGTGGGGTGACACTGCCATATTGGGAGAATATGTTCTCCGCTTGCTTTCATGAACTGGCCCAGCAGTGACACAGATGAAATTAATACTCAAGAACTTCAGTTCACCAAAGAATTCTTGTACCTCCGCAGCCTCTTTCTGTTGGAGCCCAACTCCCTCCACTTGGCCTCCGTGTTGGCCATCAGGTGAACAGAGGTCCTGGTGGCCCTGCACTTGGTCACTTCCAGAAAGAGAGGCCCCAAAAGCCGTGTAGAAGGAGGCCGAGATGAAGTTCCTGAGAAAAGGGCCCAGGGTTAGGACTGGCTTGGCAAGAAACCCTGCAGCACTCAAAGACACAAAGAACAGCATCCTGCTGGTGAGATACGCAGGTGACATATGCCTCCTTTGGGCCGATGCAGAGGTGGGCATCCCCTTCCTCCCTCTGCACCAAACAAAGCCCCCTGGACCTAGCATAGATTCACTGCAGCTCCCCTACACATCAGATACTCCACGCCTTCTTAGAGTGGTGGGGGATGAGGGGATGGGGAATTGGAGAGAGCCCTGGTTACATCCCTGTAGCTAGATGTGAAATGAGCGCATCATAAATAAATACATAAATAAATAATCTGCTGAAACCTCCAGATGTCCTTAGTGCTTTTCCACAGCATCATCTCCTTTCCCAAGAAGGCTGCATCCACACTGCAGAAATAAGACACTTTGAGAAAGCTTTAACTGCTCAGTGCTATGGAATCCTGGGATGATAATGATAATAATAATAATAATAATAATAATAATAATAATCCCGGGATTTTACCTTTGGACAATTAGCCTTCTTAGTCAGAGAGCTCTTATGCCACAACGAACTACAAATCCTAGGATTCCATAGGATGGAACCAGAAGAGTTAACACACTTTAAAACTGGATTATTTCTGCAGTGCAGACAGAGCCTGAGTCAGTTGTAAAAGGGTAGAAGCACCCAAGTCTTGTTTTTACTCTCGAAATAATGGTTTTCCTTTAAAAAATAAGTAGTTTGTTTTAGTCTGAAATCCCTATTTTTGTTGTTCTTGTTTGTTTCTATTTTTATTTGGTCATTTGAGATGGCTTCCTTCTTGAGTGAAAATCTCTTAATAAGAAACTGGGGAGACTTTTAAAACCTCCCAAAGGAGCCACTTTTGGCCTTTTTGGGGGACAAGCCTCCTCTTAGAAGCCAAAGCCCAATGTTTGTGAAGAAGAAGAATAAGGCTTGTATTAAAACTATGCTCCCCATTTCTGATCCCTTTTAAAACCCATGTTCCCCAGAAGAAGCAGAGCTGTGTAATAAGAAAACCCTCTCAGAAAAGAGACACAAAGAGACACACTTCCTTCCATCTCTCTCTGGAGCCTCAGGAGAGAAAGAGAGGCCTCTGTTCAACTGAGGCCTCAGAGAAGGTTCTGGAACATTATTCCCCACAGTCACAAGCAGCACAAAATGGTCGCCAGAACACAAAACAGCCACCAGAAGACAAAATGGCAGCTGAAACACAAAATGGCCTCGGAGGTGGAAAAGATCTGCTGGACCTGATCCTAGTCCCTACCACCACTCCCTTCTCCTTTTGTGTCGTGTCTTTTAGATTGTAAGCCTGAGGGCAGGGAACCGTCTGACTAAAAAAAAAAAAAAATTTATGTACAGCGCTGTGTAAACTTACAGCGCTTTATAAATAAAGGTTAATAATAATAATAATGAGGCCTCAGAGAAGGTTCTGGAACAAAATGACCACTGGAACACAAAATGGATGCCAGAACACAAAATAGCCAGTGATGGTGGGAGGGACAGGGATTCCAGCCAATCAGGGCCAGGGATGGTGGGAGGGATGGGGTTTCCAGCCAATCAGGGCCAGGGATGGTGGGAGGGACAGGGATTCCAGCCAATCAGGGCCAGGGATGGTGGGAGGGACTGGGATTCCAGCCAATCAGGGCCAGGGATGATGGGAGGGACGGGGATTCCAGCCAATCAGGGCCAGGGATGATGAGAGGGACAGGGATTCCAGCCAATGGCAGCCCCTCATAGTGTCCTCATGTTTAAAATACATATCATCCCCCATATTTTCCCCTGAAAGACAGAGACATTCTCCATTTGATTGCTCTCTTTCTAATTCAACCCACTTTATATCATGGTTATATTCTGCCTCTATCATTCTTAGCCATTGAGCCGCCTCAGAATATCATTCGAGGGATGGAGCTCCCCATCCTCCATTACTTTGATGCTCATATTCAGTAATAATGCCTTAGATAACCTGGCTTTTTTGTTCCCTGATATCCATTTTAATATTGACTTTTCCCATTTCTTTAAAACTTTACTAGGAATTATTTCTGGGATCGTTTGAAATAAATATAAAATCTTTCATAGTACCATCATTTTAAACATTCTAATTTTTGTTAACATTTCCCCATTTTTATTTGTCCATTTAGAAATCTGATTATTAATTTCCCCCTTAATTGATTATAATTACCTTGTACAATATTATCTAACTTAATTGGTAAATTTACACCTAAATATCTCACATTTTTAATCCCCAATTTCAATCCTGAGACAATTTGGGTTTCTTTTTCTTCCGGCCAATTCGTATTCATAAACATTATCTCTGATTTATCCATATTAAAGTTAAGCCCAGAAATGTTTTCAAATGTCTGAAATATTTCCAATAACTTGATTGCAGCTTCATTCGGTTTCTGTGTCATTTTCAGAGGATCATCATCTGCAAATGAATCCAACTTCATCTCTTCTTTATCTATTTCATGTCCCTTTATCTCTTCTGATCCCGAATCATATTTGCAAACGCTTCCATTGCTAATACTGTATAAGTAATAAAGGGGAAACTGGGCAACCTTGCCTTAATCCACTTTTCATTTTATTTTATTTTTTATATAATCTTCATTGATTTTTCAGAAAGAAATAAAAACATACATTTATGAAAACTTTACTTGCCTCATCCGTTTTCAACGTCATAGTAAACTTCTTTTATGTATCCCAACGTCGGAGCCGCTGATTTTCCGGAATGGGATGCTGAGGCCATGTAAACTTCCTATCCACATTTCTACCCTTATTTACTATCTATCATCAGATAAATAATATATACCTTATATTCAATATGTTGTCTCTCATTTGCAATCTAAGACTCAACACAAACAATCATAGGCTGATGTTATCGCATAATACAGCTACCGTCTGATTAATCACCGTAAAGAAAGCAATATCTGTTTCTTAGATTATCCTAAATACAACAAAATACAATCCTATTGATACAGTTTTATCACTACTTATTTTCTAAGAGTACAATTGCTTACAACAAGGTACAGTGGATCCTTGTTATACACTAGGGTTTGGTTCCAAGATCCCCCGTGTATAACAAAATCCATGTATGCTCAAGTCCCATTAAGTATAATGACATAGGAAAATGGTGACCCTAATAAAAAATGGAACATCAAGGTAAATTTATACTTTTTGGGAACATTTTCAAACCGTGTATGCTTGAATCCGTGTATAAAAAATCCGTGTACTGTATAAGACTGTATCTTGTAACTGGTTCTTTATTTATTGCCGAATTGAGGGAAATCCCTCAAAGTAAAAGGCTTTTCTATCTTGCAGCCAAAATAAGAGAGCTATCCTTCGTTTTCTCAGAGTTGTTGGAGACTGATAACAGAAGGAGAAAGTAGAGAGGGAAATAATGAAGAAAGTAAAACATCAAAACATACATAGATACCATGTGTTAACACTTTCC
>JACSCI010001310.1:0-10492 GCA_016801065.1 Sceloporus tristichus
AGAAATATTTTGATTGACAGGTGGCATCATATCCTGTGAGACTGCCAGAGAGTCCTGAGTCAGAGCCCAAGGCATGTTGGAAGCTAACTGCAGAGGATGCTTCATGCTGTGTGGCATCAGGAGATGACTCACAACCAATACAGTATGCAGCTCACATGCAGATTGGTGTGGATTGGAGTTGTGTGTACAAGGGATGGTGAAATTGATGGAAGTCGGAGAGGAGAGCTTGCAAATAATTGTATTATTAGGAGCAGATGACTTTTAAAGTTGCCAGATATTGTGCAGCTGTGATTATTTGTTGCAGAATTTTTTTGAAACAGATGCAGAAACACCCATGAAATAACTTGAAATAAGTATGACACAGAGTCAGGCTATTACATTTTTATACACTTCCTTTTTGAAATTAATATGATTGTTTATGGTGTTTACTGCACTATATTCGGTTGACTGTTATGTTTTATATGAATCATTTTAGAAGTTTGAAGTGGATGAGTGGGTTGCCACTATAAACACTACAAACAAATGATGTATAGCTTGTATTCTGCTCAAAATGTTATATAACTCAGCTTAGGAGATACTCGATTAGGATACAACTTTCTAAGCCATCGTGCCAAAGCTACTATTTTAAATCTATATTTCTCAAAGTTATTTGGGACAATTTTTTCCTGCCAGGTTTAGGATTTCATTTTATGAATTGATGTTTACCCTTATTGCTAGAATACAATTCATTATTGTGATGCTTTGTAATATTTGTATTTATTTTATTTGTTTTTTAATCTGGCCATGAGCCCTAATAAATTATTCATTCATTTATTTGTATTATTTTGCAACTCAGGATAAAGAACCGAATGAAATCTACTGTGTCCGTGACTTATTTTTAAGTGTGGAAAGTGATCAGTGCATTGCAGCCTTCTGCATGCAGAGAAGTCACAATTCTGAGAGTGTCTCTGCCCATGTGGAGAGTGCCCATTTTCCACACTGTTGCCTGTCCATCTTGTCTTGGAAATATCCTGTTCCAGCCACATGCAGACTTAAATCCTAGCCTGTATCCTGTGCCTAGTCCTGATCAGAGTAGAATCACTGAATCAGTTGGATTTATCTATATGTTGACTCACCAGTCACTTATGGGTTCAGTGGGTCTCTGGATATTTGCTTCCATACTCTGCCATGTTATTGTTGAGCTGCATCTGGGACCGTCACCCTCAGATTGTAGTGTACATTGTCTGTGAACACGATCAAAATTCAGAGCCTACAAGGATCTGAGAGGTGACCTTTTGTCTGAGGTATTTGCATCAAACACCCACTGCATTCAATTCGGTTTCACGCCATTCTTTCTCCACACAGGAAATATTCTAAAGTGATATAAACCTTTCCGAACCTTCAGTCTCTGCCCCCAAGCACCAATTTCCATATAAATATCAGCCCCGACTTGTTGTTCTTTGGTGTCAGTCCAGTTATAGACAAACATTGTTTGTTTTCATGGCTAAGCACCTCAATGCGCTCACCAACCTCAGTTTTCACGGGAACTACTGACCTCTTCCCATTCCAAATCCTCAGCAATTGGAATAAAGATCTGGATAAGTAGCCTATTACCATTATCAAAGCCTTACATCTATTCAACACTCCCACCTTTGTTACCTAGTTTTTGCGTGTGTGCATGAACACTTATATGTATGTGTCTGTGTGTTTTGCTTTCCCCTTAAATAAAACACTAAAACCTGTTTCAAATGCCTCTGAAGATCTGTTTGATTCAGGACCTGCTATAGCTGGGCAGGATCCAGAGGTCTCTATTGCCCCAGTAAAACTATTTCGTTCTATTGAGCTAAGTACCAAATTCCCCTAAAAGCATAGTACTTGCGAATGTCCTCCCCAGACTCCAGCATTTTGGGTAACAAAGGACCTCTTGAATGGAGCTAAGCAAGCTCAGGTAAGAAAAGAAACATTAGACAAAAGCAGATTTTGTGTACCTTTCTTCCCTTCATAGTAATTACTCATAATTGCTAAATGGAACCCCTAAATATGTCTGAAAACAAGGATTTCAGCTGGTTCTGAGAAGTTCACTCAAACCAGTTCTTAAAATCTGTCAGGTTGGTGGCTGCCTCCCAATCTCCAAGGCCCCTCTCCTGGCCCTTCCCAGAGGTCCCTTCTTCTCCGCACAGAGCTAGGCGATCCTGGCTTTGCTCCTGCCTTCCTCTCCTGGATCCCAGAGGCCCGATCCCCTTCCCTTTCTCCCTCCATTCTCCAACCTTCCCTCTTGTCCATCTGCACTGCTTTACCATTTCACCTTCAGCATCTCTTTCCCGCCTTTCTGTTTTTCACATTGCCTCCATCTCTCTATCACAGACAGAAACACACCCAGAGTATGTGTGATGCATAAAAGGGACACATTGAGGCTCATTTCTTGAGAAAGGAAAGGTAATGAATATACAACTAATGCATTAGGAAAGGCAGAACAAGAGGTCTGGGACCTGGTTTCTGATATTAGTGAGGGTCAAGTGCCAGGGATGAGCATTAAAACAGCCTCTCCAGAGCCAAAATAGGCTGGAAGAGGGGCTACAAAAGCCAGGAAACTTACTCTGGAATAGGCTGAGGACCATTTAGGGCAAAAAGCATTAATCTCCATGGCTCCTTCCCACAGAATTCCAAAATTGGTAGTTTAGGATTGGATATTTAGAAACCTTACAAAGTGGAGAACAATAGTCCCTCACTAAAACTAGAAATTCCAAGATGCCACAGGAAGTTGTTATGACAATTAAATTACGCGTGAAAGGGAACTAGAAATCATGTGATGAAGCAGCTAAAAAGGCCAATGTGATCCTAGGCTGTATAAATAGGAGTATAGTGTCAAGATCAAGAGAAGTAATAGTGCTACTCTATTCTGTTTTGGTCAGGGCTCACTTGTAATAATCCTGTGTCCAGTTCTGGGCACCATAATTCAAACAGATGTTGGGAAGCTGGAGCATGTCCAGAGGGAAACCAAAATGGTGAATGGTCTGGAAACCATGCTCTCTGAGGAATGACTTAGGGAGCTGGGTATGTTTAGCTTAGAGAAGAGAAGGTTAAGAGTGGATATGACAGCCCTGTTCAAATATTTGAAGAGATGTCATATTCAGGATGGAGCAGGCTTGCTTTCTGCTACTCCAGAGAAAAGGACATGGAACAATGGATGCAAGTCATCATAGCGCTCTGACAGTGGATTATGAAAGGGCCCTCAATCTTTACGGGAAGTGCAATGGATTCCTTACCCACAGAGGCCACATTGTCATAATTATCCATCATTACAGAACTGTACATAAGTTTCTGCTTTGTCGTCAACAATTTCCATTCCTCCTCAGTGAAATATACCGCCACATCCGCAAAGGTCACCTACAACAGAAAATAGCCTTGATCAAGAGAGTGACTAAACAAAAGGGGAGGAAATCACATGGTGCATTGAAAATATTATTTCTGAAATAAACTTTAAATTCTGCAAGCAAGCAAAAAGCTACAGACTTTGAGATCCAGTTTGTCTCAAATCCTTTCAATATATAATATGATAAACAATATAATTTAGGCCATTTCTGAGATATTATTGATTGAATGGGATACTGACTATCCCAATACATATAGTACATTTAGTCACCAATGAATCATTTAGCCATATCTCATCTAATTATAGAGGCAAATTTCATTTTTAAAAAACAGTTCTGGGGAGTCCTCTGCGCTTGCGGGCCACTGGGCCCACTCTCAATTTAGGTCCAGAGATATTTTTCCATATCCCCCAGCATTTCACAGATTGGGAAAACAATCACACATGGACAAGCAACACCAGAAGGGGGTCAAGATGGCCAAAGCTCTTAATGATGAAGATCACAGAAGCGAGGAAGGGTACAGCAGTTTGCCTTTGCTTCTGACTCCTGACAAGGGCAAGACCCTGCCCCCCTTCTCTCCTCCTCTTTCCCCCCTTTTACGTTGATGGGACGCACACTCTTTTGAACTTGGAACACATTTTGCCGCAATTGA
Source organism: Sceloporus tristichus (assembly GCA_016801065.1). Classification (NCBI taxonomy): domain Eukaryota; kingdom Metazoa; phylum Chordata; class Lepidosauria; order Squamata; family Phrynosomatidae; genus Sceloporus; species Sceloporus tristichus. The sequence continues at coordinate 4,003 of JACSCI010001310.1, forward strand.
ACTGACCTGAGGAGAAGGGGGAAAGTGGGAGGAGGAGAGTGAAATAGGACATTTTCAAAGCCCCTGAAAAAATGAGGTGACAGAGGATTAACCAGGACTCTCTCTGCCAAACTGGGACAGTATGTTCTCTGCTTGCTTTCATGAGCCGGCCCAGACACAAATGAAACTAACAGTCAGGATGGCAACTTACCAAAGAGCTGTTGTTCCTGGGCGGCTTCTTTCTGTTGGAGCCCAACTCCCTCCGCTTGGCCTCTGTGTTGGCCATCAGGTGGGCAGGGGGATCCTGGTGGCCCTGCACCTGGTCACTTCCAGCAAGAGAGGCCCCAAAGCCGTGTACAAGGCGTCCAAGATGAAGTTCCTGAGAAAAAATACCAGGGTTAGGCTTCGTTTGGCTAGAAACCCTGCAGCACTCAAAGTCACTGAGATCAGCATCCAGCTGGTGATATACGCAGGTGACAAATGTCTCCTTTGGGCCGATGCAGAGGTGGGCATCCTCTTCCTCCCTCTGCACCAACCATAGCCCTTTGGACCTAGCATTAATTCACTGCAGCTCCTCTACACAGCAGTTACTCCATGCCTTGTGAGAGTAGCTGGGGATCAGGGGATGGGGAATTGGAAAGGGTCCTGACTATGTTCTCATAACTAGATGTGAAATGAGTGCATTATATGCTGAAACCTGCAGAGGTCCCCAGTGGCCCTCAGAGGAAGATTTCTTCATTTTGCTTCTGGCTACAGAAACACATCTGGATGCTTCTCTAATACCTCATGCCCAACACTCTCACCAGGCATGGAATGGCCATGTGGGAAGGCTTCCAGAACTCTATGGTAGGACCTGGGTCAGTGAATGGCCAGTTATAGCCTGATTCCACCTGGAGCAACACTGGAGCATAGAGGGTTCTGCTGGGTCAGGCTGTCTGACCTGGTGGTTCCTCATTCTCCCAATGGCCAAACCAGCAGAACTCTCTATGCTCCAGTGTTGCATTGAATGGAATGGGTCTACAACTGGCCATTCACCAGGGAGGCGCCCGGTCAGGTAGGGCAGGAAAGAAGGTCTCTCTTCTCAGGTTGCTCCTTTTCCATGGGTTCCAGCCTTCCTCCCAGGATAAGGGGCTTTGAGCTGTTGAAAAGGGAGCACCCAATTCCCATGGCAGTCTTCTGCATGCAGAGAAGTCACAATTCTGAGAGTGTCTCTGCCCATGTGGAGAGTGCCCATTTTCCACACTGTTGCCTGTCCATCTTGTCTTGGGAATAACCTGTTCCAGCCACATGCAGACCTAAATCCTTGCCTGTATCCTATGCCTAGTCCTGATCAGAGTAGAATCACTGAATCAGTGGGATTTATCTATATATTGACTCACCAGTCACTTATGGATTCAGTGGGTCTACTCTCTAGGATTAAACAACAGGCTTCAGGACTCCTCAGATTTTTAAATGCAGGAATTTGACTTCTCTTTCAGAGGAGGAGGAGGAGGACCTGCTTTATGTCCCAGATGGAGAAGCTCTAGCTCCTGGGCTGGATAAGGCCTATATTACTTTATAGGTCTAATCCATGCCCTCCCATCATCATGGCCCCCTCCCCATTTAGACACTGGTCAAAATAATCATTTCATTTTTGCAAATAAGACTATTTCTCTAAGCTTAACTGCTGTGTTTTTATGTCAGTCATAGCAGGAGCAAGAAGTGTGCACCTCCTCCCTCTGCTTTCTAAAGCCACATAGAAGTTGAGGCATGTACATTTGTGTGCATTGTTTCTGAATGGATCTATTGTCAAAATGACAATTTCTTCACTTTTCCTTGTATATTTTTTTAAAAAGATGCACACTGCAGAATGTGTTGCACTTAGGCTTGCCATAACCCGGCGGCCCCCGTGCCAATCACGGTTTCGGGGGGCCCCTCCCGGTCCCGGTCCGGTTTGGGCCCCCACCCGTGCCTTGTTCCTGGTTTGGGGGCCCACTCCGGCCATTGCCGCTGCTGCTAATGCGGCTGCTGCGGCGCCAACCCACCTCCTCCTCCGGTTCCACCTTCCTCCTCCTCCTTGGCGGGCCGGCGGCAGCACGCGCGCCTGCCCATTCCCTCCGCGCCCGCCCCACTTCCCTCTGCACGCGCGCACACGCCTGCCCACCCCACTTCCGTCCGCGCGCGCGTGCCTGCCCCACTACCAGGAGGAGGAGGGGGGAGAGGAGGAGGGGGTAGGAGCCGGAGGAAGGGTGCCTGAAGGCCAGGACACAATTGGGCCAGAGGAGGAGGAGGAGGAAAGCTGAGTTAGTGGCCATTAGGTCTGCCTTGGTATTTTGGTTTTTTAAAATTATTTTTAAAAATATAAAATATTTATTTTATTTAATTTTTTTAATTTGTATTATTGCTTGTTTTTGTTTTGTTTTATTAATTTTTATTATTGCTTGTTTTTGTTTTGTTTTATTAATTTTTATTATTGCTTGTTTTGTTTTATTTTATTAATTTTTATTATTGCTTGTTTTTGTTTTATTTTATTAATTTTTATTATTGCTTGTTTTTTATTTTATTACATTAATTTATATTATCAAATATATAACACCTGCCTTGTTTTTTATTTATTTTTTTTTCATTATTTTTATTATTAAATATATGCAAGTGCATTTTTTGTAAATTTAGGGTGCTATGAATGCTAACAAATGCCTTTCCTTGGCAATTATAGTGATGGTGATGATGATGATGATGATGATGATGATGATGGTGATATTGATATCAACAAGCCTCTGAGGCATGGCCAGTGTAACTTGCTGTGATTTTTACAAACTCATGTCCAGTGAAGAAAAACCACAGTCCCGTGCCCAAGTACACACTTCTGAGAAGTAAAGTTGAACCCGAGGGCAAATACATTTCTGCCATCTGTCTAGGAAGAATGCCAAAATGTCCTCCATTTTGATCATGCCTAAAAACATGCATTTATATTAACATTTTTTTTAAAAAAACTCAATTTTTTGCGTGCCCTCCATTTTTAGAAAAATGTATCCTACATTTGAAAATGTTGCCCTACATTTGTCCTACATTTATCCCGGTTTGGAGGTCCTGACTTATGGCAACCCTAGTTGCACTTGATATAACAAATATCTATAAATATATAGGCTTATAACTGAACATTGCACCCTGGATTTAGCTCATTTTGGGGAAGTGAAGACATATTTAAATTCATTATATAAACCCAGTGAAACTAATATGTCACAAAACTCTAGTAAACAAGACATACACACACAGTCCCCATAAAAAAGACTCACTGCCTTGTGTCTGGGGTCTGGAAATCTCACTTCCACTTTCAGGGAAGACAGTGCTGCCAGAGACTGAATTTGGGACTTTATGTCTGCAAAGCATGGGCTCACTCTCTCAGCTGCAACCTTTCCATACAATCCTGGACTGAAGTATTTAAACAAAATCCCTCTTTCAGCTCCAGGAATAAAGGCCTACATTCAGTACAAAGACCCTGATTCCTGCAGCCCCAGAAAGGCCTCTCCTTCGATCCTTTATGAGGCCGTCTCCTCAGCCGTAGAGAAGGGTTTCTCTGAGTGCGAAGGAGGAGGAGGTCCACAGGGCTGAGGGAGGGAAGGCAATGGGAAAAGGTCAGTGCCAATGGCCATGGAGGGCAGAAGGTGACAATGCCTAGGAAACTCCTCTGAGTCCCAGCCATTCTAGGAATGAGTGGCAGGAGTGAGTCCAGGGAGCTGAGGGGGTCTCCTTTCCCAAAGGGGGAGGCAAGGACCGGTGGACCCTCCCCAGCTAGGGCCCAAAGGAGTGTATCTCTCCCCACCTCTCTCTCCCAGCCCCCAAAGCCCAGCCTCCCCACTGGCCCTGAGTCCCTTCCTCCCCTTCCTCAGACCCCCACCGGCCCCTTCCTTCCTTCCTTCCTTCCTTAATTCCTTCGCCCCAAAATGGAGGGCCAGAGGCACAAAGAGACACACTTCCTTCCTTTTGGCCCAAGGAGTCTGGCCTCCTTCTGACTCTGGAGCCTCAGAGAGAAAGAGATACCTCTGTTCAACTGAGGCCTCAGAGAAGGTTCAGGAACATTATTCCCCACAGTCACAAGCAGCACAAAATGGCCACCAGAACACAAAACTGTTGCCAGAAAAGAAAATGGTTGCTGGAAACAAAATTGCCACCAGAACACAAAATGTTTGCTAGAACACAAAATGGCTGCCTCTGCCTCAGCGCTTGGCTGTTGACATTTCAGGTGTTCTGGGGAGAGAGAGAAAGAGAGAGACTGAGGGGAAGAGAGGAAGGATGTCCTGGAGGAAGGGGCCTTGGGAGATATAGGTAGGGATGCCATATCCCGCCTGGGGGCGGATTTTCCCGGTTTGGGGCACCCCCCCATTCCCTGCTTGGCCTCTTCCACCGAGGGAGGCAGCCTGGCTCTGCTCCCTCTTTCCCGTCCTCTGTGAAGGCCAAGTCTCCACAGAGGCCAGGAAAGGGAGCGAATTCCTTCTCTGCTTGGGCTTCGTGAACGGAGCCCAAGCGGAGAAGGAATCCTTGCTGAGTGGAGGGATTCTTTTCCCCTTGGGCTCTGTTGGCAAAAATGGAGCCCAAGGGGAAAAGAATGCCTCCCCTCAGCGAGGCTCTTTTTCAAATGTAGGACCCTCCCAAAAAGGCCCTACGTTTGAAAATGTTGTCCTACATTTGTCCCAGTTTGGAGGTCCTGACTAATGGCAACCCTAGATGTAGGGCAACCCTGAAATATTCGGTGTTCACTTCCTAACAAAGGGGTTTCTGGCCTCATAAAGGCTTTGGGCAATCTGGATCTGAAAGGCAGTAGTAGCCTTTTCTCTTGCCAATGGGATTTAAAGTGTATTTCCTGGACTGGATATCCCAGCATCCACATGGCTAGAAAGAGGAGGGGTCCTGCCCTGCAGTAAGGCCCCTCCAATCCCTCTGAACTGAGGACTACAACTCCCATGTCTTCTTCACCAGTAGAGTTGCCATAATTGTCCACTATTTCCAGGGACAAAATGTAGGAGAAATTCGAGACCAACTGCAGGACAAAACTCAGCCGAAAATGTAGGACATTTAAGGTCCTCCATTTTTCTTAAATGTCCTACATTTTGGGGTGAGTTTTGCCCTGCAGTTGTCCTACAGTTTGGTCTCAAATTTGTTCCACATTTTGTCCCTGGTAATAGTGGACAATTATGGAAACCATATTCACCAGACATATGGTCAGTAGTTTTCTTTCTTTCTCGATATCTGGGTTTTGAGGTGTGATTAAGCCCTGTTAGTGGTGTTACTGCTCTTGTTGTCATTGTGTGCCTCCAAGTTGTTTCTGACTTATGGCAACCGTACAGGAAGCCCTTTGCAGGCTTTTCTTGCCAAGATTTGTCCAGAAGTGGTTTTGCAAGTGCCTACTTCTGAGGCTGAAAGAGTGTGACTTGCGTAAGGTCACTCAGTGGGTTTCCGTGGCCAAGAGGGCATTCGAACCCTGGGCTAATGCTCCAACCACTAAACCAAGTTGGCTCTTTCTTGAGGCTTTGTGTTTTTTTGTGGAGTGACTCCAAGTCATTGCCGACTTCTGGGGAGCCTCTCCTGGGGTTTCCTTGGCAAGAGTTGTTCAAAGGAGGTTTGCCATTGCCTTCCCTGAGGCTGACAGAGTGTGCCTTCTTGCCCAAGGGACCCAGCTGGTTTCATGGAGGAGTGGGGCACTGGACCCTGGCCTCCAGAGTTGTAACCCAACACTCAAACAATTGCACCACACTGCCTCCCATTCCCATGTACAACCTGAGAAATAATAGCAGACTTTTTCTGTTCTTCATGTGTGTCTTCAAGTCGTTTCCAACTTATGGCGACCCCAAGGCATCTATACCATGGTGTTTCCTTGGCAGAGAGGGGTTGCCATAGCCATCCTCTGAGGCTGAGAGAGTGTGATTTGCAATGGGTCACCTAAGTCCAAAACACACTGCAGCAATAATCCAAACTGAAACCGCTTTAACTGCCCTGGCTCAGTGCTAGGGAATTCTGGGAAATGTACTTTTGTGAGACATTGAGCCTTCTCTGTCAGAGAGCTCTGGTGCCACAACAAACTCCAATTCCCAGGATTCCCTAGCACTGGAACAGCGCAGTTAAAGCGCTCTCAAAATGGACTATTGCTGCCATGTGTTTTGGACCTTTGGCCACAAACTGTCCATAGCCTGCAATGCATCTCCTAATTCTGTTGGCAGCCCCTCCCTCCCAACACTTTCTCATTTCCCCCAAAACCAGCACAAAGCTGCCAGATGGAAAGAGGTTTTAAAGCAGCATTTAAATCTGCCATATTTGTTTTTAAAAGACTAAATGTCCCAAATGCTATTATCAGTTTTGTAGCTATTATTACAGAAAGACGTAGAGTGCAAACTCCTCAAGTACCTTTATTTTCTGGAGTGAGATGGGCTTTTCCAACTGAATCACTGTGATGATCTCCGGTGGTCCAAGCAGCCAAACTGCGGCCCTGTAATAATAATAATAATAATAATAATAATAATAATAATAATAATAATAA
>JACSCI010001311.1:0-17666 GCA_016801065.1 Sceloporus tristichus
TCATGTCCAGGGATGCTGGGGGTGATGGTCCCCCTCTGCGTCGGGAGCTTCCGCGACCCTGGTGGGAAAAAGTAGGGAGGCTCAAAGGTGGAGAAAGGCAGGCATCTACCAGCTACAGATGGGAAGTGCAGTCACAGAAACCACAAGAGGTACATATCTGAGAATTGGGGTGGGGGTGGGGATGCCCTGCTGCTGATCGCTTTGCTCCAAGTCTTCGTTCTTTTGTTGCAATCCACTGCTATTTATTTCCCACTAGACAATTCTAGCCCTATGACTGGCAACGTGTTGGAAAGTTATGTCATCACATAAACTGACTTACAAATGCATAAAGTTGCACAGAGAAATATTCGTATCCATAAGAAGGGAGCAGCAACATAACTTTGCCATTGGGATCACAGCATAAGCAGAGCCAGCAGTGTCGCATTGCTCAACATGTCCCTGTGTGCAACAGATGACCGCATGGCACAGCAGGACATCTTGTGCAGTTCACTATTGTGTACCATCACAATTCACTAGCACAGTGGTGCATCACATCAGCAACGTGGTTTCATCATTGTAAATTCTAACATCTGAGCCTCTAATGCAGGAGCTCATCTTAGGATTTCATTTTAACTGCTATGGCTCCTCCCTATGGAATCCTGGGATATGTAGGGAGTTTTTTGAGGTGTTTGCAATTATCTGCCAGATAGCTCTAGGGCCTTCTCAAACCACAAATCAAGATTCCATAGGAAGGAGCTGTGGCAGTGGAATCAAACAGCAAGAATTGTGTAGTATGAAAGAGACAACGAATGGCTTTCCAAGTCATCTGAAGCCTCTTACATTCACTCACAATCCACACATACAGAAACGTACCGGAGAGGGCCTCTCTTTGCCCTGCTCCATGCCAGTCTTGACCTTGTCAAAATCCGGTCCTCCCCAGTTTCGCATGTGACGCCGGCTCCCTTCCCGTCGGTCTGACTCTGCAAAGGTGCCGCTGCGTCGTGGATCGTCTAGGAAGTTGCGGACAGGATTCTTCTCTTGTGCTCCATCCTGCTAAGAAAAGCGGTCAGCAGCTGCAGCCCAAATTTGGTGAGGGAAACACAGAGCAGGGCACGAGAAACAGGGGACTTGGGAAATGGGTCAGATCTCAGCCCATAGGGGCCAGGGCAGGGATCCCACCCCTCAGCAGCTCCTGTGCATCCTGAATCCTCCCTCCCAGATTCCATTGAAGCCTCTGACACTCACACGCTGACTGCGCTCGTATTCGGCGATCTTCTCCATCTCCTCATTCATCTTCTCAATGTTCTGCCTCCGGCGCTCTTCCCACTCCTGAATGTGGAGAGAAGGTGCTTGTGATTGATTGATTGACTGACTGACTGACTGATTCCCAAGGTGATCAACTGCAGTACTACACACACAGTACTGAGGAGCCCAACATCCTATTTCAAAGATGAATTCCCACTCCTGGAGGCTTCCACATTGGTGGGATCACAAAAAAGTTACTCTGTGGAGTCTGGAGGGAGCTGAAGGCCACAGAAAAACCTTGGAAAGCCATATGCGGCCCCTGAGCCAAATTTTACACATCCGTGATTTATGGCATTTCAGTATCACCTGTCAACCCAACAGGGCCCCCAAGTTGAAAACACTGAAAAATACTAAATGCATGGATTAAATCTTTGAAAAAGTACTCCAGGCAATTCCTAAAAATAAAGAACCTTCCTTTTTAAAAGGACCACCTTTGGTTTATTAGCCATTCCTTAGCATTTGTGGACCTCTCACCTTGGATCTTCTGTCAGGGACAGGCTCTCCTGCAGGGCCCCCTTGTCCTCCCCGGGATCTCTGTCCACGTCCTCCTCCTCTTCCTCCTCCTCCTCCTCGGCCTCGCTTGCCAGCCCCCGGGTCAGCTGTGCCACCCTCTTTCCAAACAGGCTGATCAGGGAGACATTCCCCTCGTGGGGAGCGGCTGCCCGGATAGGGAGCCCCACGGAAGGAACCACGGCCTTGGGAAGCGCTGCGGGAGGCCTTGGTGGAAGCAGGGTGCCTTCTCTCATTGCTAACCACACGCTTTTCCTAGGAGAAGGACAAAAGGTTATGGATTTTTAGAACAGTATTCTACAGTTAAATGAAATGATAAGGCAAAATCTTGTTTTCTCAGAATCTTTAATAAAGATTTGGTTTCAGTTAGGAGTGGAGCTATTAGAACTGAAAGAGCAAGATCTTGAAAAATGCAAAGGGCTCTCTCTCCAATTCTGGCTGGACAGGTTTTACTGCACTGTTGTAGTTGAAAAATTGACAATAAAACCTCAAGTGTAAATGGGAGAGACAGCAAAAGGCAACTTCATTGAAATATAGCATCCATTTATATCCCACATTTGAGACTTAGCAATGGATCACGGCCCATCATTAACACACATGATTTCTGTGTATAATGCTTTTTTAAAAAAATCGGAAGAACATTTAATATAAGATCCACCATGAAGTGAGAGCCGGTGTAATGTAGCGGTTTGAGCATTGGACTATGACCTGAGGCCAGGGTTCAAATCTCCACTCAGTCATGGAAACCCACAGGTGACCTTAGGCAAGTCACACTCTCTTAGCCTCCGATGGAGGCAACACGAACCCCCTCTGAACAAATCTTGCCAGGAAAACCCAGTGACAGGGTCACCGTAAGTCGGAAATGACTTGAAATCAAAACAACTATCATGAAGTAGGTTATCTGAATGAGACAGTAGTTATGTAGTTCACAGATAACGTAAATAACAACTGATCCAGCCCACTCTCCATCAAGAATCAGAAAGGCCATGGCAAATGTCCTCTGAATAATCCTTGCAATGAAAACCTTGCAATATGGTCACTTTAACTCAGCTGACTTCGAGGCACATAACAAGAACAAATTATATGATACCTGCAACTAGCCTCAGTCAACACAGTCATAGAGCTAGCTGAAATTCCTGAATTCTTTCCAAAGGCCACCTTGTGTAGAATGTATTCCAGTAATCCAAACAAGATGTTTTTACAACATATGAGACTGGAGCCGTAAACCAGCTTGAGAAACAAATGCTGTTGACCCAGTGATTTCAATTGTGCAAATACTCTCCCAACCCCTGGCAACATCTGGAAATCTAAGGTCAGGGTGGAATCTAAGAGTACCTCCAAACTAAAAGCATATGTCTTCAGGTGAGTGTTGGATCCCTGGACAGATTGAATCCCTGTTCTACAATCTGGCTTTCAATTGTCCAAACATAACTCTGCCTTGTCTGGATTAAGTTTTAATGAATTTGCCCCCATCCAGTCCATTATTAACAACACACATGGGTTAGAGATCTAGAACAGATTCCTCAGATTTGGATGTAAAGGAGAAACAGAATTGAGGGACATCAGCATATTGGTGGCACCAAACCTCAAATTTCCATTCCACCTCACCCAGCAGTTTCGTGTAAATATTAAATCAGATGAGAAACAGGACAGAACTGGCCAATAGCCAAGACTTCAAACAGGAATCCCCCAGCGCTACCTTCTGAACTCATCCCTCCAAGAAAGACCCAAGCTACTGCAAAACTATGTCTGCAAGTCCCAGCCCAGAGGGTATTCTGGCCCATATATGTTCTGAAATGGCATGGTTCCAGCACATGTGTTAGGAAGGATCTAATATGGGGAATTTCTGAATTTAGCTCAATTGCTGAGAGGTAGGGTCCTAACAACCCCCTTTCTGAGATCGGGTCCCAAGATGTCTACGAGAGATCCACAAGAATCCCTTGAGAGACGACGCTGAGACAGACTGCTAAAATTAAGTCCAAATATTTATTCAAAAGGGAAAAACAAACACAGCAAAAAGGGGCACGCACACTCACAATTCTCAATGAAAGTAAAGGAGGAAAATCGGGAGAGTGTTGAGAGAGGCAAATCTAGGGAGATACTCATTTCCAAAGGCTTCTCCAGGAACCAGATGTGGCTATAGATGATGAGAGGAGATGGCCGCTGAAATGGCCAAGGGAGCTAGAATCAGAGTTCAGTCTGACATGAAGAAGCCAGGCTGTATTCTGAATGTAGCACACTGGTGTATGCTTAGACTGAGGCTTATATAGACAATGTGTAGCCCCTGGCTATGAATTTGATGGCTTAACTTCAGCCAAGACAAAGGGTATGAAGACCTGGGCTTTTGTTAAACCAAGGTGAAGAATAGACTGAGCCAATGCACTTGGATCTGAACACAATCAAGGAAGGCAAACAGATGAATAGATGGCCAGTGATTTAATCACTGGGCCATTAAGTGTGAAGCTGAAAACAAACAGCCTGTATTGTACTGGTTTTGGAGGAGATGGGTTTTCTTGTCTAGCAACACCCAAACTTCCTGTGGGGAATTTCCAATCCTTTTCTCTAGGGCTCCTGCCCTCTCCTTAGCAAGTTGCCTACATGACATCTCTGCTTTGGAGAAATGGTGGTGCCCCTAGGAGCTCAGGTTGGGGTCAAAGTGAATTCCACACACACTCCAAAATTTATTAAAATCCATATGTAGTAACACATGTGTTGACCTCACCTTACCAAGGACCCTATCTTCAGCCCCAGCTTACACAAATGCAAAGGCACATCTACCAGAACAGCATCAGCAACAGTGTTTAAGCCAGAACACATCTGGGCCATTTTTTTCCTGCCAAGCATCTTGCAAATTATCCACAGAGAACTGCTCTTGTGGTCCAGAAGATCCTAAGACTCTTGACCACTCAAGACTCTTCACCCCACACCAACAAGAAACATGCATTTGTCCTATGGCCAGTGGACACTAGGCTGACTTACGAACAGCCTCCAAATTGTGGTCACAGAATAGACAAACACCTACTTTCCCTCCACCACAAACACACATGCACTTCTATGGCTCCTCACCTCTGGAGATAGCAAGACCTGGACCGTTAGGGTGGAGGAATCCAGCTCTCCTCGCCTCCTCTCTGGGATGAAGGCATCTCCTTCATCAGACCGGGGTCTTCGCCCGCCAGTCACAGCAATACCTTCTTGCTCAGCTTTCTTCCGGTCTTCTTCAATCTCCTGGGGTGAGAAAGAGGAATTAATCATATCTTGCTCCTCTCCCATAGAAATCCCAAAGCCAGACGTGTGATCTCTTGGTTTCTGTATACTTAATACTACTTAATAAAGTAGTCCACCCTTATCCACGGGGGATACGTTCCAAGATCCCCAGTGGATGCCTGCAACCACAGATAGTACTGAACCTTACACCAGTAATATTTTTTAGACTGCAATTGATTGTGGGTAACTGAAACTTCAGACAACAAAACCATGGATAACAGTGGACTACTGTATTTCAGTATGGTGTAGTGGTTTAAGTGTTGGACTACGATTCTGGAGATCAGAGTTCAGTTCCCTGCTCAGCTATGGAAACCCATTGGGTGACTTTGGATAGGTCACACACTCTTAGCTCCAGAAAACGCTGTGATAGGGTTGCCATAAGTCAGAAATGACTTCAAACAACCATTGTACAGTTGGCCCTCCACGTTTGCAGATTTGATTATTTGCAGATCTGATTAACTATAGATTTGATTAAATGCAGATTTGATGAACACATTCTTTCTAGGAATCTCTAGGTCCTCCAGCATGGCTCTGCCAGAAGCTGACCATAATGTCACACTGGAGGACTTACAAGATTCATAAAGAAAACACTTCTCTGAGCATTTGTAGGTTCTCCAGTGCAATTCTATAGTCAACTTCTGGCAGATATTGGCCACAGAGTTGAGCTGGAGGACCAATAGATACCTAGAGAGGTGTTCTCTCAGGTTGTTGTATTTATTTGCACTTTTTTCCACTTTCATGGGGGTCCTGCACTACTAACCCCAGCGAATGTGGAGGGCCCCTGTATTACTTAGTGCTTGATCATTTCCTAAAATTCTGATTGACAATGACTGGGGAGCTCAGCCATATAGACGTCTTGGTGGTCCAATTTTGCCTGATCATTTCGGGGGGGAGAGACCTCCCTAGCCACAACTTTTGGGGAAAGCTGGGCCACCCATCCCTCCCATGCCAGAGTCCAAGCCCCTTCCTCTGGAGGATCCAGGTCACTGTCAGCCCAGTGCCAGCTGCCCTTTGGCCAGGGCACTTGTGGACGTGCCTGTCAGTGTGCCAAGCTAATTAGCTTAAGGAGTCTCATCTTCGTTGCATGCACTCCTCCTCCCACCCCCAACAGATGGACACACACACAAACACACACACACATATGCAAACTAAGCACATCCTGATTCACTGGCTTTGAAGCCCAGTCTGGTCCCAAATCCCATCCCTTTGCCTTAAACCCTCCCTCCCTCATCCTTGCAAAGTTCATGCAGTTTGGACACCGCTTTCACTGCCATGGCTCTGTACTATGAAATCCCAGGATTTGTAGTTTGCTGTGGCCTCAGAGGTCTCCACCATGGAAGGTGAAATAGCTCGCAAAACCCTAGATCCCAGCATCCCATGGCAGCTGAAGCAGTGTGGATCTGCACTCGCTCTGCAGCATAGGCGCAACCTATAATGCAAGATCAAATGTGTCTGTCCAGGTTTCCTATCCACATCCTACTCACCTGGTAGCGCTTGATCAAGGCTTGGTTCTTGCGTCGCAGGGCCTCAATCCTCTTGTCCAGCTCCGCGTCCTTCTCCTCCTTTGACTTCAAGTCCAAAGAGGCTGACTGCCAAGGCAAGAAGGGAGAAAGTAAACCAATAGCAACATCCCTCCTGCCTTCCACACAAGGCCTGCCTTGGTGTGGCCTAGACAGGGTGACCAGATGTCCTCCTTTTCCCAGACATCTCCTATATTTAAACCTTTTCGCAGATATCTCCTACATTTCATCCATCCAGGAGAAATTCCAAAATGTCCTCCTTTTTGAGCACAACTAGTTTTTATTTGGTAATGGCCTACATTTATAGAATAGAATAGAATCATAGAGTTGGAAGAGACAGTGCCTTGACTTCCTTGGCAGTTATAACCTCTGGTCCAGTGTGACCAGATGTGTCCTCCTTCCTCAGGACAAGTCCATTTCTACCTTCTCTCCAGGAGGCATTCCAAAATGTCCTCCTTTTGGAGCATGACTCAGAAGCATGCAATGCACTGACATAACTAGGAGTGTTTTGTTTGGCTTTGATTGGGTCGTGCCCCCCATCTCCCCCCCCCCCTTCTTCTTCCTTGGCAGTGAGTCCATCTGGACACCTGGGCCTGGGAGAAGAGGGCAGACCCAAAACATCCAAAAATCCCAACCCAAACACCCCTCCAGGGATGTCCAGGTAGAGCCAATCCCCTCTTGAACCAATGTGGGACACTCTCTCAACCTCAAGGGATGGCCAGGTAGGGCCAATCCCCTCTTGAACCAATGTGGTACACTCTCTCAACCTCAAGGGATGGCAAGATAGGGCCAATCCCCTCTTGAACCAATGTGGGACACTCTCAGCCTCAAGGGATGGCCAAGTAGAGCCAATCCCCTCTGAACCAATGTAGGACACTCTCTCAACCTCAAGGGATGTCCAAGTAGGGCCAATTCCCTTTGAACCAATGTGGTACACTCTCTCAGCCTCAAGGGATGGCCAAGTAGAGCCAATCCCCTCTTGAACCAATGTGGGACACTCTCTCAACCTCAAGGGATGGCCAGGTAGGGCCAATCCCCTCTGAACCAATGTGGGACACTCTCTCAGCCTCAAGAAATGGCCAGGCAGGGCCAACCCTCTCTGAACCATTCTGGAACGCTCTCTCAGCCTCAAGGGATAGCAAGGCAGGGCTAGCCCCCTCTGAACTGGCCAAGGAAAGGGTTGCTGGCCAAGGAAACCCTAGAGTAGGGTCACCATGAGTCTGATACGACTTGAAGGGCCACTCTCTCAACCTCAAGAGATGGCCATGGCCAACCCTCCCTGAACCAATCTGGCCAAGAAAACTCTGCAGTAGGGTTTATAGCCCTTAGGGTCAGGGGGTGGCCCTCTGCCCCAGAAGGACCCTTGCATCAGAGGAGGAGAGGGCAAGGAGGAGAGGGCCCAGGGGCAGGGGCAATTCCCTCTCCTCCTTGCCCCCGATGCCCCTCCAGGCTCCCCTCCTCCTCCTCCTCCTCCTCCTCCTCCTCCTCCTCCTCCTCCTTACCATCTTTGCAGAAGGACTGGAAGCAGGCTCAGTGCGTCATGCGCAGCAGAGGAGGCACGATCTCCTTTCCTTGCAGCAGCCAAGGCGAAAGGGACCAGAGGAGAGCGCTCTGTTAGCACTAGCCGATGGCCCAGCTCCCGGTTGCCAAAGCCTTTCCCTGGCCCCTGCCCTGCAAAGCAAGCAAGCCAAGTCTCCCCACCACCTTCCTCCTGCCCTCCCTCCCTCTGACCACGTGGGCTCTATTTCCGCTTCCTTCCAGCAGAGGAGGAGGAGGGAGGCAGGGTCAAGTGGCGTCACTCACTAGGTGTGGTGCGGACTGGTTGTGACAGCACTGCTGCTCAAACGCCTGTATTTTTTTATTGCAGCAACATTGTGACGTTTGCTTGCATCTCTTGGAAATGCTTTAAGAGCTGGTGGGAGTGACTAGCTTGCAACAAGTATATTATGCATTTCGTTTGGCCAATAAAAGGTATCACTGATGGATTTTTGTTTGCAGTTGGAGATGTTAGTCCAGTCCTTAGTAAAGATGGGGAGGCTATCTTTTGCAGGCAGGCTCCTTCTCTGGGAGATTGTCAAAGTCCTGGTAATTGAAAGTCCATTTGCATCTCAACAGGGACCCCTCTTTTGCAATCCAACATGTCTCCATTCCAATGAGGTCACAGGCCTCTTTATAGGCAGAGAACAATACTGTAGATTCCTCAAGAAGTCTCCATGTTTTTGCATCAGGAACATTTGGGTGATGTGGCTGTAAAACTTGCAAATCCAGTCCAAATTTAAGAAGAAGACGAAATTGTTTCACTTTGGTTGAAGTCCCAACCCAGAGGCTACTCTCCATGGTTCCCCTGTTGCAAGCTACAATGTCGTATATCTCACCACCCAGAAAACATGCAGGGTGGCTGTGTTGGCCATTTAGTAAATCGAAACAAAAATCCACCCAACAGTGACACCTTTTATTGGCCAACTGAAATGCACAATATACGCCTTGCAAGCTTTCGAAACTCCCTGGGCTTCTTGGCCTCCTCCACAGGGACATTGTTTGGGGCAAATTGTGCAGCAGTTTCTCTCCCAGGAGGCTATGAAGAAATGGTGGGGAGGGAGGCATTTGTACGAAGCAATCAATTCTTCCCTGCCCTTGGAGGCACCCTTACCCCAGGTTTCCCCAGGGTCACCCCATCCCAGGGTGACCAGACATCCAAACCACAAAGGAGGACAAGGCACCGTCAAATGTCAGGCATCTGAATCAAAGCTACAAACACTAATGTAAATGTAAATGCATGCTTCTGACCCATGCTCAAAATGGATCACATTTTGAAATTCCTCCTGGAGAGAAGGTTGAAATGTAGGATATGTCCTGGAATAGGAGATCTGGTCACCCTGCCCTTTCCATTGCCTTCTCGCAGATCTTATCCAGAGCATCTCAGGGCTGCTTTTGACTCCCTGGCATCACTAGATGGCAGCATTGGATGGCCAGGAGGAAGCAAGAGGCGCATTTGGGGGAGCAGGCTTGTTAACTGCCTTGGAGTGGACCTCGACTCATGGTGACCCTATGGACTGGACCTCTCCAAAAATGCCTGTCCTCCACTGCTTTGCTCAGGTCCTACTGGATCAAGCCCATGGCCTTTCTGGTTGAGTCCAACCATCTGGCATGTGGCCTTCCTCTCTACCTCCACCTTTCCTAGCATTATTGTCTTTTCCAGTGAGTTGTGCCTTCTCATGATGTGGCCAAAGTAGGACAACCTCAGTTTGGTTATCCTGGCTCCCAGGGGATAATTCAGGCTTGATCTTCTCAAGGACCCATTTGTATGTCTTTTTGGCTGTCCATGGTATCTTGAGGGCTCTTCTCCAGCACCACATCTCAAAGGTTGGTTTCGTTCTGTTGGCTTTCTTCTCTGCCCAGCTCTCCCATCCATGCTTGGTAAGGGGAATACAATGGTTTGGACAATCCTCACTTTTGTGTTCAGTTGTACAGTCTGGATTCTTTATCCATGGATATGAGCATCCATGGATTTTGGTATCCACAGGGAGTCCTAGAACTAAATCTCACCCGATACCAAGCACCCATTTTACACTTTAGGATCTTGTCTAGTAGTTTTGTGGGCCACCGAGGTAATAATCATATGGAAGATGGCTGGTTTCTGGCACTTTTCTCCAGCCTCCGTGCTCCTGCTATTTCTTGCCCTGTTTAGAATGGGGCTTCTGCCAAACAGCAAGAGACAGTGGAACAGTGCCCACAATAATCAGGATCTACGATAATAGATTGCACATGCCTCTGCCAAGTATTGGAGGACTTTCCCTCAGAGGGCTAAAAGGTAGTGTAAAGAAATAATTGGTGGATCATGGAGGTTGGCAGTTTATTGGCACTGCTTATTGGGGATTTTGCTGACTACACTTGCTTCTTGGAGCTTTTGTCATGCTGTAGTCAGAGACAAACATTGATCGAAATG
This sequence comes from Sceloporus tristichus, assembly GCA_016801065.1. Classification (NCBI taxonomy): domain Eukaryota; kingdom Metazoa; phylum Chordata; class Lepidosauria; order Squamata; family Phrynosomatidae; genus Sceloporus; species Sceloporus tristichus. Next base: position 10,525 of record JACSCI010001311.1, read on the forward strand.
GAGACCGCAGTCAAGAAATCAGAAGACCAGGACTAAGAAGGGCAGCCAGAAAAGAGCTAGAGAAGATCCAAAAGTGTAAAAGATATACAGCTGAGCACAAAAGTGAGAGCTGCCCAAGCTATTATAATCCCCATCACCATGTATGGATCTGAGATCTGGACAGTGAAGAAATCCAACAGAAAGAATATCAGCTCAGATGAGATGTGTAATAACTTCCATCATCATTATTATTAGTGAATCGGAGTCCAGAACCTTTTTAGCTTTGTCACAGGTCCACTGAATATAATAAAAGTCTTCTTTTTTTGTTCTCACATTTCCAACACAAATTGAAAGACCCCTTAAACATCTTAGAAATTATTTCTGGGAAACAGTCCATCATTTTATAAATGTTTTCTTTAAGACCGTAACTTAAATGTTCATCTTTTCTTCCACAGCCTCATGAGGGCTCTCTTGGCCAATTCATCACATCTCTTTTCTGCTTCCCGCACTACACTACAATACTTATTCATATGATTATCTACTCACCTTGGCATTAGACAACATCCTTCAGCCTGCCTTGTCCCCCAACAACAAAACTAGTCACCTTACCTCCATACCCACAAAGTTTTGCATTGTCACACACAGTCTCTTTATATAGATCTGGACTTTCCACCTCATGCATCTGAGGAAGTAGACTCAAGTCTATGGAAGTTCATGCTACCAATGGCTGTCTTTCAGTTAAAGGCACTACAAGACCCATTTGCGTGCTGATCTTCTCCCATTGTTCCATTTGTATATTGTGACCTATATATTGTGCCCATTTAACCATATGCTTTTTCACTTGAGTTCCGGACATTCAAGAGGTCCTATTGCATTAGTTTTTCTTTATGTGTGTGAAAGAGAGAGAGAGAGAGAGAGAGAGAAAGACATACACATACAAACAGTGATGGCTACCATGCAGTGAATGCTAGTGACAGCCAAAGTGGGGCAGTGAATCTACTCCAGGTTCTAATTCAGGCTCTTTTCAGCATCTTGGAAAGCTCCTTTGAAGCAAGCCAAAACCTTGAATGGATTCGCTAATCCACTGACATAGGAGCCAACAGTCACCACTGTTTTTGTATCAACAGAACACTGAGTTGACTTCATAGTTTGGTCCAGACTTTCAGGGAGCTGAGCATATTATGGCATATCCAGGATACCTCCTGATAAATTTGCCCTAAAACATGGAGCTGATTCACCACCCCATGAATCTTAGAGCTGCCACTAAAGACACATACACATATTGAATGCAAAGAATATGTAATGCCCCTGTTGACCCTAATTGATCCTTGATAGCAAACCTCCATATTGAAAGGCATGCAAGTTACATAGATTCAAGATGCTTCCAAGCATGATTTCACAGAGATCCGGAGGACTTAGCCAGGGAGTGTTGAAAGCATGTAGGCAGAGAGATGCATCCGTTGAAGGGTAAATCAGTTGTGGGGTCAGTGAAGGGAAAGAGTATCCAACATCTGGCAGAAACTTGGGCATCAAAAGGGCAAGCCATATCTATTTGCCACCTCTTTGTGTACCATACTGTGTGTTTTATGGCCCATTTGGTTACAGGGCTTTTTGCTCCTTTCCACCTGAGGTTCCCAAGATCTGTCCACAAAGTGAAAAAGAATAAAGGAGGGCTGTAAACTCTTTGTCCTCAGTCTTGGGCAATGCCAGAAGCCATGGCATTAAAAGTGCAAACATAGTACAATTGTGGTATGAAAGATACCTATGCATGGGCCCTTCAGAGCATCCCCAAGGTTCAGAGTTCAAGTAAAAGTTCATGGAAGAACACAGCTAAAAACCAAGAACACTGGTCAGAAGTGAAGTGCAAGTTGAATCTACCTTATCTGAAATGCATGGCACCAGAGGTGTTTTGGATTGGGGAGTGGGTAGTTGGAATACCTGTATTTGCATAGATGTACTAGTGGTTAGCCCTACAGATGGAGAAACCAGTGGTCCCAGGTGTTTTCCATGTTAGTGGGCAATAAATCTGTTCTGAGGTTTACCCTGAATCTTAAAGGCCCTATCCAAGGTCCTGAACCTATTTGGAGCAATAGGGTTTGGCACTTTTAGTCACCACTTTTAAAATTCCTACTAAAAGCCAGAGCAGATTCACTACCCTGACTGACGTGGAACCACCATGTACCATAGGGAGTGTCACAAAGATGTGGTTGGCATGAGTCCCCTTGGTGTGGGTCCAAGATGCTGGGCCTCAGCCTCTCTCCTTAGTTCCCCTCTGTGGCCTTCACAGGTCTATTACTGTGGCAGTTCCCAAGCTGAGAAATGTGGACATAGCCCCACCTTGCAGGGTTGTGTGTGGATTTTACAAAGGGAGAGGAAGCATTTGGTGCTGCAAGACATAGGATGGCCATTAGCTCAGATGGTCGTAGTGGGACAAATTCCTGGAACATGCACAGTGCCACAACTGCAGTGAAAGAGTTCTGCTCAGGCTGCTGCCACCAAATAAAAGTTTGACACCACTTTAAGTTCTGCTATGGAATTCTGGGATTTATAGTTCAGTGGCGCACCAGAGGTCTTTAACAAGGAAAGCTAAATATCCCATAAAACTACACATCCTAGAATCCCATGACAGTTAAAGTGGTATCAAACTACTTTTTTTCTGCAGTGTAGATACCCCCATAACCACTTTGTAGAGGACATTATGGAGATAGAAAGAATAATTGAAAATAGTCCATAAACGGTTGAGAAACATATTTCTCACATGTTGGGAAACTCTGACAAGAACAATACTGGACTGAGGAAAATCTTTACAGTTTGGGACTCTTTGGGCACAAAATTTACACATTGGCGGAGGTTATTTTGTGCAGAAAATAATATTTCCACACAAACATATTTTCGGTACAGACAAGACTGTTTCCTGCACAAAACAGCCACATGCAGATTTTTGTGCAGAATACGTTGAAACTGCAAAGCAGTCGTTGAAAATTCCCCAGCTCCTGACTGTCCACTGAGAAAACCAAACGCTGGTCCAAGGAGGCCTGTTTTGGCCTGACCCAACCCTTCTTGTGTACTTATTGTTAGCCGCCAAGATGGAGTTGGCCCAGTATAAGCAGCTGAGATGGAGTTGCTGGTCCTCCAGGTCTTCAGTGGCACCACGTCCCCAGACTTGAAAAGTGGTTTTTCTCCCACGTTCCCCATCCGGCATGCTGTCTCCCAACTTTTCTGCTCTTGAACCTGGACTTTTGATGTTCTTCTTCTGGCTCTAAATGTTTGCTCCAAGGAAAAGGTGGGCCACAATCACTGTTTCTGTTGATGAATCTCCATCACTCCTCCAAAGTCATATCTTGGCAGACACTGCCCTGGCGCTACAACTCTCTCCTTGTCCAACCTCGAGGTCTTTCTTTTTACAATGACCATTTCCTAAGAGAGCTCAATAACTGCACCACCAAATCATCAGATAACAGCCAAAGTCTTGCCAACTTCTTCCCTTTCACAAGGGAAGGTAAAGGGCCTAAGCTGAGAAAGAGGGAGGGTGAACGAAGGATCAGGAGACCTTGCAACCAAGTAGAGTTGGGTACCATTGGTGGGAATGAACATGGGCTTTGCCCATTTTCAATATCCAGGCCGAGGCCTCCAGATAAGGTACGATGCTGTTGCTTCTGAGCATGCACAGGGTGCCATGGTGCATCTCTGCACTGCTTTGAGGGCCTGGGGAGCAATTCCAGGGCGCTTTCGGCCCAGCACTTTTCACGCTTCCACGCAAATGGCGCAAGCGAAGTCCAGGCGGTTGTTGCCGAGCCCCATGATGTATTCACCAGGCCGCAGCGGCCTGTCATGCCTTTCCTTCGCCCCCTCCTTCTCTTCCTCTTGGCTGGTGCAGCTGCCAGGGACCCAGTGCCCCAGACGTGCCCCCGCCAGCCTTCTGGGCACTTGCTTGGCGCTCTGCGCGAAGGCGATGCTGGTTGCCCGCTCCTGAGTCAGTGATGCTCTGTTTCCATGGCAGTTGCTTTTCCTGCTGGGATGGCGAGTGCGGATTGGCTGGGCCTGCTGGAGTGGAAGAGATGGTTGGAGGGGCTGGACCCAAACACTGCCTGCGTTTTTGCTGTTGCTGCTGCTGCAATGGGGGAGATGCTGCGAAGGCAGGAGATGAGCTAGGGTGGGGTGGGTGCCTTTTCTCTCTCTCGCTCGCTCTTTAATAAAACGTTGGAGTGGTGTGTTTTTTCCCTCCCTTCCTGGGGCTTTTATTTATTTATTTGCTTGCTTGCTTGCTTGCTTGCTTGCAAGTAGAGAAAACTTAACTTTGGGGTCCAAACAGGTGCAAAGAGGAGAGACCAGCAGGAGGAGGGGGAAGGAGGCAAAGGGAAAGGATGATGGGGAAATCCCCCGGCTGAGGTCAGGGAATTTCCCTAGATCCATCACAATCCCACATCCCCATCCCCCCCATCCCTGCATTGGGGTGAGACAAAAAGAGGGCATGCTTTTGCACCATCAGCAACATCTGCCCATAACACTGTTGACTGAGGGTCTTAAGTCTAACCCCCAGCCCATAATCCTTTGCAGGTGCTGCGTCCTTAAATCCTGCTGAGAACCAACCTGACCTCAGATGGCACACACTGGGCACAACAGGAGATGCCCCCGTCCCATTTCCTCGCCTCCTCCATCACCTTCACTTGCACCTGCAAGGAGTCTCCTGCTGGGCATGGGCATGGGCATGGGCATAGGCGTGTCTTGGCACCGGTGGGCAGGGCTGGTCCTACCATTCGGCAGACACGAGCATCAGATTTTGGGTGTCTGGAAAAGTTAAACACCCTCCCTTTCCTCCGAAGCATGATAACTCCATCCAGCGATGTTGAGGCGCAGAATAGTAACAAGCTCATTCCTGATCCAGAAGCGGCAATAACGTTATTGCCTACAAGACGCAAGGCGCGGCGGTGGCCACAGAAGATGAAATGCTGCCGGAAACTTGTTTGGCCTTGATTTATTTTTATCACTTTTGGGTTGTTTGTTACTGTGCCGCACACTGTCATTCTTCTGGAAAAGAGCGCTAAACATTGGCTTACGAACTCACTTTGTTTTTGCCTTCTTGGTATCTGTTTTTGCACTATGTTTCACATTTCCATTGGTGTTAAGTAGTTTTATGCCAAATTCTGACCTGTGGATGGGGGGAACAACTAGGTATTGAATAAACTGTACATTTTGTGATACATAACCAGAGATTTCAGCAAGTGGTATCTCTAAACAAGGTGCCTAAGACAAGTCCAGACTTATTGTCTTTTCATGTTTCTCAGGAAAGAGAAACCAATCGCTATTCCCTTCTTATTTTTGGATTGGTCCAGGCTCAGTCCGTCTGAACTGGATCACTGGAAGCCACCAGATTTAATTTAGCTTGAAAAAATGGGTGTACTATGCATGTATTTTTAACTTACTCTTACAAGATGTTGTGCTTTGGAATAACATGGTTCACCTTGAGATACTACTTTACACCTAGGAAGAGGGCATTTTCTATTCCCATCATTGGGCCAAATATCTCCAGATACCTAATGCCCAGTCAAGAGTTGGTTGCACCCCAGTGCCAGGTGCAAGTTGCTGGGTGGGAGAGTGCTTTGACCCACCAGTACAGAGCAATGGGAGACCAGTCTCCCCAGCCACCCATGAAAGCTTGTTTGACCTCTACAGAGAGAACCCAACGTCCATTGGTAAGGGTGCTTTGGACTCAGTGGCTGACCGCATGGTCTCCTAACACTGGAGAAGTAAGCTGGCATGGTTTCATAGGCTGCTTATCCAAAGCCTTTGGGTGGCCTACGGAGAAGGTCCAAGGCTGGACAATTGTGGACAGAGGACTGCCCAATGCATACAAGTCCCAGTCTCTGGTGATACTTGGTCTAACCTTACTCACCTCATCCTGTAGACTCTTCACAGAAAACAGAGTTAACCTGTGGGATTCACCGCCACAAGAAATGGTGATGGTCAGGATCTTGAAAAGCGATGGACAATTGTGGTCAAAGGACTGCCTAGTCCTTACAGGTCTGTTTCTGGTGGTACTTGGTCCAGCCTTACTCCTCATCCCATCCTGTACATTCTTCCCAACATGGAGTTAACCTGTGGGATTCACCGCTGCAAGAAATCGTGATGGAGGCCAAGTCGGGATCTTGAAAAGCAAGGAGGTCCAGGGCTGGACAGTTGTGGACAGAGACCTGCCCAGTCCTTACAAGTCTCAGTCTCTGATCAAACTCACCCCATTCTGTAGATTCTTCACACAGCTCCATGGCAGTTAAAGTGGAGCCAGAGCGATGTAACTCCATAGAACTTAAAGTGTTATCAAAGTGGAATCAGAGGACTATCAAGGGGCTACGAAGTGGAATCAGAACGCTATAAAAGGGGAATCAGGTTGCTACAACCCCATGGCAATTATAATGGAAGCAGCATGCTACAACTCCTTGGAAGTCATAGGAGTTTATCACACACTTTCAGTTCTGCCATGCTCCTGTTGCCCCAGCATCACCGATCTGTGACAGGAGCCTCCTGGTGGGATCGCGGATGGCGCTATTAAAGGGGAATGCTTCCATTTTCATCATGGAAGCATTCTCGTAATTGTTTTAAAATGTGCCCTTTTTAAATAACGATTTGATCCGTAAAGTGGAATCAGGGTGCTATAAAAGTGGAACCAGAGAGTTATAACTCCATGGAAGTTAAAGTGTTACCAGAGAGCTATAAAAGTGGAACGAGAGTGCTATAAAAGTGGAAGTAGGATGCTACAACTCCATGGCAGTTAAAATGGAATCAGAGAGTGTTATAAAAGTGGGACTGGAGTGTTACAACTCCATGGAAGTTAAAGTGGAATCAGAGTGCTACTAAGTAGGATCACAGGACTATAACTCCCATGGAAGTTAGTGTTATGAAGGGGCTACAAAGTGGAATGAGAATGCTATAAACATGGAATCAGGATGCTACAACCTCATGGCAATTAAAGTGAAAGCAGCACACTATAACTCCATGGAAGTCACAGTGTTATCCAAGCTCTATAAAGCGGAATCAGAGTGCTATAAAAGTGGAATCAAAGTGCTACAACTCCATGGCAGTTCAAGCGGAATCAGAGAGTGCTATAAGAGTGGAACCAGGGTGTTACAACTCCATGGAAGTTAGTGTTATGAAGGGGCTACAAAGTG
>JACSCI010001312.1:7221-17664 GCA_016801065.1 Sceloporus tristichus
ATTGTGAATCCTGGCTGGTGCTTCTTTCCTGAAAGACTGGGACTGGTCCATTGGGCCCTTAGGCTTATGCTCCTTTCCTGAAGGATTCGGACTGGCCCATTGTGATCTCAGACTGATGCTTCTTGCGTGAAGGATTGAGACTGGCCCTTTGTGACTTCAGCCCGGTGCTCCGTGCCTGAAGGATTGAGATGGGACTATTTTGAGTTTTGTCTGGTGCTCCTTGAATGAAGGACTGAGACACTACTATTGTGATTTAGACCCTGTACTCCTTACCTGAAGGATTGACACTGACCATTTGCGTCTTCAGGCAGATGCTCTTTCCCTGAAAGATTGAGACTGGCCCATTTTGACTTCGCACTGATGCTCCATGCCGCATCACACTGTTGACTCATGTTCAACTTGTGGTCTACTTGGACTCCTAGATCCCTTTCACACGTAGTTTCATTCAGCCAGATGTTCCCCATCCTATATCAGTGCATTTCATTTTCCCGCCCTTAAGGCAGTAACTTACATTTCTCCATTTTGAATTTCGTTTTGTTATCTTTGGCCCAGCTTTCTAGTCTATTCAGGTCATCTTGAATCTTGATCCTGTCCTCTGGAGTATTAGCTACTAATCCTAATTTGATGTCATCTACAAATTTGATGTGTATGCCCCTAATTCTGTCCTCCTATTCATTGATAAAATGTTGAATGGAATTGGGCTCAAGAGAGGACCCCATTGGACACCCCATTGGTCTGTTTTCTCCAGGATGAAAAGGAGCCATTGCTGAGCACCGTTTGGGATCGGCCGGTCAACCAATTACAAATCCATGTAACAGTTACTTTGTCTAGATTGTTTCAGGTTTTTCTTTTATATACTGTTTAATTTGGTTAACTGCTATTAAGGGACATAGCTATGAGATTATATGATATGAAACCTTTTAATAAATGAAGTATTTCAATCCTATTTATACATATTATCAGACATAACTCCATAGAATGTTAGCCTTTTGGATGCCACAAGGATCCTCTCATTCTTCAGAGCAAGAAGCAACACTTCAGCTGCCTTCTAGAAGATAAAGCAAAAAGGCTTCCAAAAGAACTGAAGCCTTGGGCAAGTCACACTCTCTCAGCCTCAGAGGATGGCCATGGGAAACCCACTCTGAAGAAACCTGCCAAGAAAACCCCTTCAGAGACTCCCATAAGGTCACCATAAGACCTGGAAACAACTTGGAGGCAGACATCAAGAACAACATTGGGAAATAGGTGCAAGCCTTGCCTTGGGAAAGTGCAATGACTGGGCTCCAGTCAATGGAGGTCTTCTTCTGGCAGTAAAGGGAGGTTTATACAAATGCAGAATGACATCACTGCTATGGAAGGCTCTCTTGACCAATCAGAGAGCAAGATAAAGGATCTTCTGGAAGCTTCCGTGAGAAGGAGATATAAGGCCTGAGAGACCAAGAGACAGTTGGGGGAATTGTGTCGGTTGGAGATCAAGAGAGAGAGAGTTAAAGAGCGGATCTTGGAAGTTAGTCTCAGAATTGGACACTTAGGTTTATTTATTTTTTAATAGCTTGTATGAATTGAATATTATACACTTACAAATATTGCACCTGAAAGACTTTTAATATCTTGTATGACTTATATTTCAGTTATATTTTGTTATTTATAGTAAATACCTCCTTGGAGTATCTACTACTCAACGCTCCTTTTACACGTGTTTTGGATCGGTTGATGCTTGGAAAGATCAGTAAAGAAGTAGAAATAAGTTTCCTTAACTGGTCCCAGTGAAGGTTAAGGGAAGTCCTTTTATAATTCCCTGGATGGAAGCAGCATGATTTAAGGAAGTTAAGGGTCTGCTGGGCTAAGAGCCATAATGCCTAAATGTCTAACAATTTGTAAGACACTCTGATAGCCTTTTGTCTGAAGAAGGGGTATAAAACTATTATTATTATTATTATTATTATTATTATTATTATTATTATTATTCAAGGGCCGCAGTTTGGCAGCTTGGACCACCGGAGATCATCACAGTGAGTCAGTTGGAAAAGCCCATCTCACTCCAGAAAATAAAGGTACTTGAGGAGATTGCACTCTATGTCTTTCTGTAATAATAGCTACAAAACTGATAATAGCATTTGAGACATTTAGTCTTTTAAAAACAAATATTGCAGATTTAAATGCTGCTTTAAAACCTCTTTCCATCTGCCAACTTTGCTCTGGTTTTGGGGGGAAATGAGAAAGTGTTGGGAGGGAGGGACTGCCAACAGAATTAGGAGATGCATTGCAGGCTATGGACAGTTTGCAGCCAAGAAAGGTCCAAAACACACAGCAGCAATATTCCAGTTTGAGAGCGCTTTAACTGCCCTGGCCCAGTGCTAGGGAATCCTTGGATTTGGAGATTATTGTGGCACTAGAGCTCTCTGACAGACAAGGCTCAATGTCTCATAAAACTACATTTCCCAAAATTCCCTAGCACTGAGCCAGGACAGTTAAAGCAATCTCAGATTGGATTATTGCTGCAGTGTGTTTTGGACTTAGGTGACCCTTGGCAAGTCACACTCTCTCAGCCTCAGAGGATGGCAATGGCAACCCTCTCTGAAGAAGCATGCCAAGGAAACCCCATGATAAGGTTGCCTTAGGGTTGCCATAAGTTGGAATAGACTTAAAGACATGCATGAATAACAGAAAAAAGTCTGCAATTATTTCCCAGGTTGTACATGGGAATGGGAAGTAGTGTGGTGAAGTGGTTTAAGTGCTGGGTTACAACTCTGGAGGCCAGGATCCAGTGCCCCACTCCTACATGAAACCAACTGGGTGCCGTTGGGCAAGAAGTTTCACTCTCTCAGCCTCAGGGAAGGCAATGGCAAACTTCCTCTGAACAACTCTTGCCAAGGAAACCCCAGGAGAGGCTCCCCAGAAGTCGGCAATGATTTGGAGCCACACCACAAAAAACGACAAAGCCTCAAGAAAGAGACAGCGTGGTTCAGTGGCTGGAGCATTGGACTATGACCCTGGAGACCAGGGTTCGAATGCCCTCTTGGCCATGGAAACCCACTGAGTGACCTTAGGCAAGTCACGCTCTTTCAGCCTCAGAGGGAGGCACTTGCAAACCTACTTCTGGACAAATCTTGCCAAGAAAAGCCTGGAAAGGGCATCCCTTAGGGTTGCCATAAGTCAGAAACAATTTGGAGGCACAGAATGACAACAAGAGTAGTAACACCACTAACAGGGCTTAAACACACCTCACAAGCCAGCTAGGGAGAATGGAAGGAAGGAAGTAACAAAGAAATAGATATTGCCCGTGTGTCTGGTCAAGAAGACATGGGAGTTGTAGTCCTCAGTTCAGAGGGATTGGAGGGGTCTTACTGCAGGGCAGGACCCCTCCACTTTCTGGCCATGTGGATGGTGGGAGATCCAGTCTAGGAAATACACTTTAAGTCCCATTGGCAAGAGACAAGGCTACTACTGCCTTTCAGATCCATTTTGCCCCAAATCCTTTATGAGGCCAGAAACTCCTTTGTTAGGAAGTGAACACTGAATATCTCAGGAAGGTCCACTATCTCCCAAGGCCCCCTCCCTCCAAGACCTCTTTCCACTCTTCCCCTCAGTCTTTCTCTCTCCCCTGAATGCCTCAAATGTCACCTGCCAAGCGCTGAGGCAGAGGCTGCCATTTTGTGTTCTGGCAGCCATATTGTGTCCTGGCAGCCATTTTGTGCTCCAGCAGCCGTTTTGTGTTCCAGCAGCCATTTTTTGTTCCGGCAGCTGTTTTGTGTTCTGGCAGCCATTTTGTGTTCCGGCAGCTGTTTTGTGTTCCAGCAGCCGTTTTGTGTTCAAGTGGCCCTTTTGTGTTCTGGTGGCCATTTTGTGTTTTAGCAGCCGTTTTGTGTACCGGTGGCCATTTTGTGTTCCGGCAGCCATTTTGTGTTCCGGCAGCTGTTTTGTGTTCCGGCAGCCATTTTGTGTTCCAGCAGCCTTGGCCATTTTGTGCTGCTTGTGACTTTGGGGAATAATGTTTCAGAACATTCGCTGAGGCCTCAATTGAACAGAGGTATCTCTTTCTCTCCCTGAGGCTTCAGAGCTTCAAGGAAAAGTCAAGGGATGATGGGATAGGTCGCAGGGGGTCACTGGAGCCAGGATCAGGCTCTAGGAGCAGTCAGGGGATGATGGGATAGGTTTCAGGGGTTTACTGGAGCCAGGATCGGACTGAAGGAGCCATCAGGGGGTGATGGGAAAGGTTGCAGCGGGTCACTAGACTCAGGATCAGACTGAAGGAGCAGGCAGGGGATGATGGGATAGGTCGCAGGATGGAAGAGAGTATGAGATGGCATGAAGGAGGAGGAAGGGCATGAAGGAAGGGGAATGCTTAGAGGAAGGGCCTGAGGAAGAGGAGGAGGAGGAAGAGGAGGAAGGCTTAGAGGAAGGGCCAAAGGCTGAGGTGGAAGGCTTAGAGGAAGAAGGAGAAAGAGAAGAAGAAGCAACACCTGGGTGGAATACTTTTTGGTTGTTGCTTATTATTAATATTATAATTATTAAATTTTATTTATTTATTTATTTAGACTTATTTATAAAGAGTATCTCAGTGAGTCTCTATATTATAGCATCAGGGAAAGATTTTAGGTGTTGTTAAGGTTTGGAAATCCTGTTTGGGGTCCCTTCTGACTTTGGAGCCCTTTCATCCTCCATTTTGGCTTCCCTGAAGGCCTCAAACTGCCAACTGCCAAGCGCTCAGGCAGAGGCAGCCATTTTGTGTTTTGGTGGCCATTTTGTGTTCTGGAGGCCATTTTGTTCTGCTGGTGACTATGGGTAATAATCTTCCAGAACCTTCTCTGAGGCCTCAGTTGAACAGAGGCTTCTCTTTCTCTCCTGAGGCTCCAGAGAGAGAAGGAGGATAGGGTCCTTGGGCCAAAAGGAAGGAAGTGTGTCTCTGTGTGTCTTTTCTGAGAGGGTTTTCTTATTACACAGCTCTGCTCTTTCTGGGAAACATGGATTTAAAAAGGGATCAGAAATGGGGAGGATAGTTTTAATACAAGCCTTAGTCTTCTTCTTCTCAAACATTGAGTTTTGGCTTCTAAGAGGAGGCTAATCCTCCAAACAAGGTCAAAAATAGCTCCTTTGGGAGGTTTTAAAAGCCTCCCCAGTTTCCTTATTAATAGATTTTCAAGCATGAAGGAAGCTGGCAGACCAGAATAACATATTACCAAGAATGAAACAAAAAAGCATACAAACAAACAAGAAGAAGAATAAGGATTATACAGAAAAACAAATTAAAAAAACAAATTAAAAAAACAAATTTAAAAAAAGCAAAACCATTTTTAACAGTATAAAAATTCAACTTGGGTGCTTCTTTCCTTTTACAACCAACTCAGGCTGTATCTGCACTGCAGAAATAATCCAGTTCTAAAGTGTGTTAACTCTCCTGGTTCCATTATGTAGAATCCTGAGATTTGTAGTTTGTTGTGGCATAAGAGCTCTCTGGCAGAGAAGACTAAGTGTCCAAAGGTGAAATCCCATGATTCTATAGCACTGAGCAGTTAAAGCGGTGTCAAAGTGCTTTATTTCTATAGTGTGGATGCAGCCTTCTTGGGAAAGGGGCTGATGCTGAGGAAAAGTAGTGAGGAACTCTGGAGGTTTTAGCACTTTATTTATTTATTTATTTATTTATGGAGCACTCATTTCACATCTAGCTATGGGGATATAACCAGGGCCTTCTCCAATTCCCCATCCCCTAATCCCCCACCACTCCAAGAAGGCATGGAGTATCTCTTGTGTAGGGGAGCTCCAGTGAATCTATGCTAGCTCCAGGGGGCTTTGTTTAGTGCAGAGGGAGGAAGGAGATGCCCATCTCTCCATCGGCCCAAAGGAGCCATGTCACCTACGTATGTCACCAGCAGGATGCTGTTCTCTGCGACTTTGAGTGCTGCAGGGTTTCTTGCCAAGCCAATCCTAACCCTGGTCCTTTTTATCAGGAACTTCATCTCAGACTCCTTCTACACGGCTTTGGGGCCTCTCTTGCTGGAAGTGACCAAGTGCAGGGCCACCAGGACCCCTGCCCACCTGATGGCCAACACAGAGGCCAAGCGGAGGGAGTTGGGCTCCAATAGAAAGAGGCTGCCAAGGTACAACAACTCTTTGGTGAGTCAGTATCCTAATAGCTTTATCTGTGTCACTGCTGGACAATTTATGAAAGGAAGCAAATAAAATACTGTCCAAGTTTGGCAGAGGCAGCCCTGGTTAATCCTCAGTCACCCCACTTCTTCAGGACCTTTTAAAAATGTCCTGGTTGCTCTCTCCTCCTCGCACTTTCCTCCTTCTCAGTTCACTTCAGTTCCTGAGAGCAACTGAGTTTGCAGCCCATCAACTCAAAAGTAGGGAGAGGAAAGGAAAGAAGGAGGCAGGATATGGCCCTTCCCAGGAGGCTGAAACAGAAGCAAACCGCTATGCCCTTCCTCGCTTGTCTGATCTTCCCCATAAACAACTTTGGCCATCTTACCTGCCTTCTGGGTTGCTTGTCCACATGTGTCTTGTTTTTCCCATCTATGAAATATTGGAGGCTATGGGAGAATGTCACTGGATCGAAATATGGGGTGGGCCGAGTGGCCCTCAAGCCCAGAGTGCTCCCCAGAACTGTTATTAAAAATGACATTTGCCTCTCAAATGTGGCAAGAATTCATAATTCTTTGGTGGCTAAATGTACTGTATGTGTCGGGATAGTCAGTATCCTAATCCATCATCAATATCCCAGTCATGGCCTAAATTATACTGTTTATTATATTGCATATTACATTGAAAAGATTCAAGACAAACTGGATCTCAAAGGCAGTAACTTTTTTCTTGCAAACAGAATGTAAAGTTTATATCCTGGACTTAATTCTAAAGAGATCAAATAATATTTGGATGCACCATGTGCTTTCCTCCCCTTTTGCTTAGTCTCTCTCTGGATGAGGGCTATTTTCTGTTTCAGGTGACCTTTGCGGATGTGGCGATATATTTCACTGAGGACGAATGGAAACTGTTGTCGAAGAAGCAGCGACTTATGTACAATTATATAATGATGGAGAATTATGGGAATGTGATCTCTGTGGGTAAGGAACCATTTGCATTATAGACTCATAGAGTTGGAACAGACCACAAGGGCCATCCAGTTCAACCCTCTTCTGCCATGCAGGAACACACATTCCAAGCACCATCCAGCCTGTGTTTAAAGACCTCCAAAGAAGTGGACTACACCAAGCTCTAAGGGAGTATATTCCACTGTCGAAATAAAAATGATATATAAATAAAACTTTATTTATATACCACCTTTCCTGTAGATCACAGCGGTTCACAACATAGTAAGCATGTGACTGACGCTGAAGAACAGCCGGTTGGGGCTGATATTTATACTGAAATTGTTACTTAGGGGCAGAAACACAGCATTCAAAATTGCTTTAAGGATGTTTTAATTGCTTTGGGATGTTTCCTGGGTGGGGAAAGAATTGTCTGAAACTGAAATAAATGCAATGGGTGCTTGGTGGAAATACTTCAGCCAAAAAGGATTGTCACACCGGCTCTTAGGTCCTTCTTTGCTCTGAATTCTGATCCCATTCACAAGCCAATGTATAGCACAGTCTGAAGGCGACACTCCCAGAACTCAACAATAACATAGCAGAATAAAGAAGCAAATCTCCAGATATAGGCATTGGCAATGCACTAAACACTTTCGACACTTAAAAATAATTCACAGTCCTTGGTGGTTCTTTATCCTGAGTTGCAATATAAAACAAATATTTACTATCTCTCCTCTCTAGCTTCCATCCACTTCACAATCTCTTGTACACACAACTTCAACCCACATCAGTCCACATGTGAGCTGTATCCTGTATTGGTTGTGAGTCATCTCCTGGTGTCACACAGCATGAAGCATCCTCTGCAGTTAGCTTGCATCATGCCATGTGCTCTGACTCAACACTCTATGGCCGTCTCACAGGAAATGATGCCACTTTTCAATTAAATAGTTTTACATATATTTAATGGAATATTTTTCAACTGTCTGACTATCTGCTTCCACTTATTTCCTCATGGCAGTTCCCATTCAATCTCTTCTTTGGTAGCTCCTATGAGTAAGGATACAATCATTATATGGATTTGGGGCATCCAGAACAGGGTCATGTTCAGGTCACTCACACCAACTTTATTAATTTGATCTCAAATAGGGAAGGGTGAACGTGGAGCTAAATCTTGAGGTAACACTTTCCTCTCTTAACACTGAGATTCAGTCTTGTCTGTCATTGTCCTCCTTTACAGAAGAATTTGTCAATCATGAGAGAGTCCACACAAGAAAGAAGTCACATAGATGCCAGCATTGTGGAAAATGTTTTTCTTCAAATGCACACCTAGTGAGACATCAGAGAGTCCACACAGGAGAGAAGCCATACAAATGCCAGCGTTGTGTGAAATGTTTTTCTTCAAAGTCATACCTAGTGACACATCAGAGACTCCACACAGGAGAGAAGCCATACAAATGCCAGCGTTGTGGGAAATGTTTTTCTTCGAAGTCATACCTAGTGACACATCAGAGACTCCACACAGGAGAGAAGCCATACAAATGCCAGCATTGTGGGAAATGTTTCTCTTCGAAGTCTGTCCTAGTTAGACATCAGAGACTCCACACAGGAGAGAAGCCACACAAATGCCAGGATTGTGGGAAATGTTTTTCTCAGAAGCCAAACCTAGAGATGCATCAGAGAGTCCACAGAGGAGAGAAGCCATACAAATGCCAGCATTGTGGGAGATGTTTTTCTCGTAAGTCAATCCTAGAGACGCATCAGAGTGTCCACACAGGAGAGAAGCCATACAAATGCCAGCATTGTGGGAAAGGTTTTTCTTCAAAGTCAAACCTAGTGAAACATCAGAGAGTCCACACAGGAGAGAAGCCATACAAATGCCAGCATTGTGGGAAAGGTTTTTCTTCGAAGTCAGACCTAGTGAAACATCAGAGAGTCCACACAGGAGAGAAGCCATACAAATGCCAGCATTGTGGGAAAGGTTTTTCTCGGAAGTCAAACCTAGAGATGCATCAGAGAGTCCACACAGGAGAGAAGCCATACAAATGCCAGCATTGTGGGAGATGTTTTTCTCGTAAGTCAATCCTAGAGATGCATCAGAGACTCCACACAGGAGAGAAGCCAAACAATTTCTAGCAGTGAACTAATTTTTTTTCCCAAGAAGGATTACAGAAAATATATTTTCAGTCCAGTGGTGAAAAGGCCGCTATGATTTTGTTTGTAAGGTTTGTCTGTCCATGTTTGTGGTTTATCTGTGCATATGTCTGTTTATCTTTTAAAGTTATATTTTGTTAAGTTTAGGTTTTAATTGTCTTTACATTCTGCCCTTGGCTTACGTGGGGGATCCGTTCTGGACCCCCCCCCCTCCACGTAAGCCAAATACTGCACATGCTCAAGCCCTATTCAAGTGAATGGGGCTCTTGCATGTGGTGGTGCGTTGCCGCCTGTGCGACACGGCCCACGCCCCCATAATCCGAATGGGACGCAACGCCCCTTGCGCCCCACATGGCTTTCACCATATACTGAAAGCCGCGTATGCCATGGGAGCACTGTAATATAGATAATTGCTTTGGATTATAAACTTGGCTGGGGATTATGATTTGTGGTATACATTACCTAGATGGGGGGCTGGGATGTGTTGCAGCTGGCTAGAATAGTTATGTGAATGATAGCATTTGTAATGTGTGTGATGTTGGCTGAAGAAAGTTGTCAGCCAGTATTAACAGAAAGAAGCTATTTCTGAGATTGGCAATGGGGGCCTGGTTAACTGTGGGGCATAGTCTCTGGGAATTGAAGGTGGGGCTAGGTTTGGAAGAGGGTGGAGTTTTAAGTTTTGGGGTTTCAATGTTTTCTCTCTCTTGGGGAGGGCAGTTCTGGCTTAAATGCTGGATTTCTGGTTATGTGTTCTCAATAAAGTTATTTGTTGTTTCAACCCATTGGACTCTTTGATGCACAGAAGTTCTGAATTTGCACAACACACACTTTCTTCTCAGTCCTCAACTCAGTTCCCAGCCATAAGAAGAACAGAGGCAAACACATCCTCCAAGTCTCCTCAAAGGAAGAAAGTGTATGGAAATGTATGAGAAAAGGGGGCAGGGGGCCCTTGAGGAGAGGCATGGCCATGGGGGGAGGGGCAGGGTCCTTTAGATGAAAAGGGGGCTTTGAGGAGCCCCTCCCTCCTGGAAAGTAGGGCAGAGCAGAGACCCTCCTCCCTTCCTCTTCATTTGGGGGAGATGCAGACTGACAAGCCCCTTTCTTTGGTCTCCCAATGGGGCACCCTCTTCATCTCTGGGGGTCTGGGATGGGGTTCAGAAGAGAGGAGGCTCCCAGTCAAAAGGCTTTTGTGACAAATAAAAAGCATTGGACAGCACAGGCTTCAATAGCATTGGAAACAACAGGGTTTTTTTTGGGGGGGGGT
>JACSCI010001313.1:0-10751 GCA_016801065.1 Sceloporus tristichus
AAGAGGAGCTCCTCCTCTGTTTGGTCCCAGCAAGGCAGCAGGGGGGGGAGGAGAGGGCCATTTCCTTTGGCACCGAGGAGAGGATGAGGAGGAGGAGGAGGAAGAGGAGGAGGAAGAGGAGGAGGAGGTGCGTGGCCATTTTCAATATTTATGTTGCCCCTGTGTATTTTTTCTAATTTTGACTGCCAGGGCTCAATGCTCTGGAAGTCTGGTGTCTGTGAGGCATTTTTAGCCTTCTCTGTTGGAGAGCTCTTGTGCCACAATAAACTACAATTCCCAGGATTCCATAGCACTGAGCCCTGGCAGTCAAAGCAGTGTGTTTTGGACACAGATATCCCCCTTTTGTGAGTTAATGAATGAATCCAGTCCCTAGCCTTTCTATCTCTCTCACACACTGCAAGAGTAATAACCCACTTTGAGACTGCTTTAACTCAGTGCTAGGGAATCCTGGGAATGCTAGTGTTTGGGAGACATTGAGACTTCTCTGTCAGAGATGGCTCTGAGGCCACAATAGACTCCAATTCCCAGGATTCCCCAGAACTGAGCAGTCTCAAACTGGACCATTTCCTAAGTGTGGATGCACCTGGTGAGGAATTCTGGGCACTGCAGTTCAACTACGTTTGGAGGGTTATGGGACTCCCTGTCAGAGATAGCTCTGGGGCCACAGTGTACTACAATTCCCAGCATTCCCAGCACTAACCCAGGACAGTTAAGTCACTCTCGAACTGGATTATTTCCTCAGTGTGGATGCAGCTTTGGTGAGGAACTCTGGGCATTTCAGTCCAGCATTGTTTTATTTCTGCAGTATTTTGGACCAGAGACAAGGTGACCAGGCATCCTCCTCCTTTTCCAGGACATGTCCTCTTCTGTCAAATTTCAAAATGTCCTCCATTTTGATCATGCCTAAGAAACATGCATTTATATTAACATTTTTAAAAAATCATCAATTTTTGTGTGTCCTCCATTTATCAAAACTGTGTCCTACATTTGAAAAATGTTGTCCTACATTTGTCCTACATTTGTCCCGGTTTGGAGGTCCTGGCTTATGGCAACCCTAACCATAAGCCAAGTGATGTTTAAAATAAAAACGAAGGCTTATTGTAATACAGGATGGAATAAATAT
Organism: Sceloporus tristichus; assembly: GCA_016801065.1. Lineage (NCBI taxonomy): Eukaryota > Metazoa > Chordata > Lepidosauria > Squamata > Phrynosomatidae > Sceloporus > Sceloporus tristichus. The sequence continues at coordinate 1,124 of JACSCI010001313.1, forward strand.
AACTCGTTTCAAAGCTTGTTCAATATGAATAAATAATTAGTGCTACCAAATTCCCTTCTAGGGCCCAAGCCCCATAGGCTATCGACACAGATAAGGTACCCAACCCAGCCCTCTCTTTCCTAGAGACTGATTGCAACCCAAGTCCTTCCCTTTGGACTCAAGGAAAACCCCGTTTCCAGTCCCTCAGGAGGACTGCTAACAACCCAAGCCCTCACACTGCCTTGCCTAGAACCTTCCCCTCAGAGTCCAAAGTCCCAACTGACAGCCATTGGTTGGTTTTCCCTCTTCTCAGCCAGCACCTGATTGGCTGAGCTCTAGCTGCCTTTTCATTGGTCAGCTTGAGGCTCTATTCGCCACAGGGCCTTCCCACGCAAACCTTTTGCTTGACAGCAGATGGCGCTGTAGGAGGCTTTTGCGCATGCGCCAAAAACTCCAGGCTTGCTGGAAAAACTATTGATGGGTTTTAACATGAAATATAGATATAGATAGTGTATATGGATTTGGTTCCAAGATCCCCATTGTATAACAAAATACGGGGATGCTCAAGTCCCATTGACTGTAATGAGAGAGCAAAATGGAGTCCGTAATAAAAACTGGAAAATCAAGGTTTGATATTTTAAATGTATACTGTTGTGGAACTTTTTCTGGCTGTGGATGCTTTAAAAAATATCCATGTTTAAGAAGGGCAGACTGTATAAGTATAATATATAGAAGAATATATAAGTACATATAATATTATCAAAGTCAGTGCTAGTTAGGCATCAGAGAGTCCACACGGGAGAGAAGCCATACAAATGCCAGCATTGTGGGAAATGTGTTTCATTGAAATCAAACCTAGTTAAACATCAGAGAGTCCAGGCAGGAGAGAAGCCACACAAACCCCAGGAGTGAACTAGCATTATTTTTGTCAGTAAGGAATCAAAAATTATATTTCCAATCCAGTGGTGCTAAGAAAAGGCCGTTGTGATTTTGCTTTTACGGTTTGTCTGTCCATATGTCTCTTTATGTTTTAAAGTTATATTTTGTTAAGATTAGGTTTTAATTACTAATAGTAAAGATAATGGCTTTGGGTTGTAAATTTGGCTGGGGATTGTGGGTCATGGTATGGGTTAGGTAGATGGGGGTTGGGATTTGTTGCAGCTGGCTAGAATAAACACACACATTTATATATACTCTTCCACTTGTGTACAATTTAAACATAAGCAAATGCATGAAGAAATATGGAGGTACATATGAATGCACATGGATGCACCTGTGCATGTATACACCTCCCACATTCTGGTCAACCTCAGCATGTATATATAATTATAACTGTGTATATGTTTACTTCCGGTCATAACAGCATAACTGCCCTGAGATTACGGTAATTGAAATGTTTATACTTTGTGATGTTTTTATGATATGTATTTTACACATGATTGGCTCCAGAGGACACTCTGAGGGCTGCCATTGGCTGGAATCCCCTCCCTCCCTCCATCCTTGGCCCTGATTGGCTGGAATCCCATTCCATCCCACCATCCTTGGCCCTGATTGGCTGGAATCCCCATCCCTCCCACCATCCTTGGCCCTGATTGGCTGGAGTCCCTGTCCCTCCCACCATCCTTGGCCCTGATTGGCTGGAGTCCCTGTCCCTCCCATCATCCCTGGCCCTGATTGGATGGAATCCAATTTTGTGTTCTGGAGGCCATTTTGTGCTGCTTGTGACTGTGGGGAATAATGTTCCAGAACTTTCTCTGAGCCTCAGTTGAACAGAGGCCTCTCTTTCTCTCCTGAAGCTCCAGAGTCAAAGGAGGCCAGGCTCCTTGGGCCAAAAGGAAGGAAGTGTGTCTCTTTGTGTGTCTTTGGCTCCTATCCCTGTTTTTAACAATTATTTTAATAACTGTACAGTAATTTAATGGCATTTTATTTTGGATGGGAGTGTTAGGGACATTAGGGTTTGGGAGATCATGAAACATGTTTTTATTGTATTGTATGCATATTTGTTATTATAAGCTGCTAAAAGGTGGCCATTCCTTTGTAGTAATTGCCTTGTGATTAACTCCCACAACAGCCTTGTAAGGTAGGCTTCATAGGCTCCTAGGGCTGGAAGGGAGCCCCAAGGGCCATCCATTCAGCCCCATTCTGCCCTCCATGTCCTCTGAAGAGATGGCCATCCAGCCAGAGACTCCTCCAATGCTCTTGGAGGCAGCGTATCCCATAGATTTGCCAAGAGGTCATGGGGCCCACAGCCCTTACCCCCTACTTTGGTCCTTACCCCCCTCAGCCCCTGGACTATTTACTACCAGGAGTTACTATGGCTGGGACTCAGAGGACTAGTTTCCTAGGCATTGTCACATTCTGCCCTCCATTGCCATTTGCCATGTGGTCTATTCCAACTCTATGCTCCTTTAATGCTCTTTAATGGATGCTCTTAGTGAAGGGGCTCTTACAGGAGGGGGTCAATGGAGGTGACACCAGGAGTGACCAAACCGGGGGACACCAACCCTAGGGACCCCATTGATCTGGCCCCATCCCCTACTAAGATGGGAAAGGCTTTACATTTGGTGTCTTTTCAGAAAACCAAAGCAGAGGAAAAACTTTCTTTAACACTTTAACTCTCACAAAAGGTATGAACAGACACACTCCTCTCCCCCTTGAACTGGTCCCTCTCCGTAAGACTGTGATGGGGCAGGAGTGGGGCTGTGCCTCAGGAGAGGAGACCAATTCAGGGAGATTCAGAAGACAAAATGCCAGCAGCCGCTTTGGACTCCTGCACCCATTGGAAAGGGAGTATAGCTCAGTGGTTGGAGCAGCTGCTGTGCATGGAGAAGCTCTGAGGTTTTGTCTTCACAGCCTCTCTCTCCCTTCTTCTGACCCTAAACTAGCCCTGGAGAGTCACAGCTGGCCGTCCCTCTGGACCCATGGCTCTATCGGGGGAGAGACCCTCAAGGAGGGTGACCAGATGTCCTCTCCACAAAGGAGGACAAGGCACTGCAAAGTGGAAGACATTCAAGGAAAATGGAGGGCATGGCCAAGTAAAAGCTAAAAACAGAGAGAAAAATGTACATTCATGTTTCTTAGTCATGCTCAAAATGGATGACCTTTTGGAACTCCTCCTGGACAGAAGGCTGAAATGTAGGACATGTCCTGGGAAAGGAGGACATCTGCTCAGCCTGCCCTCAAGGACATGTCTGCATTTTAAAAAGCGGTCAAGATGGATCTCTTCCGACAGGCCTTTCCAGATTAACCATCCCGGCCCAGGTTCCCTGATTCCCTCATTCCTCCCGTGGCCCCATCTTAGTGATGGTTGAGGATCAACAGAGGGATATCAGGGTTTTTAGTTTTTAATTGTTGTTTTATGCATTGATATTGTGTTTTTAATATGTTATACTGTTTAATACTGTCTTAAGGGGGGGAGGGATAAAGTGTTTTTAATTGTCATATTTTATATTTTACTGTTGTTAACCGCCCGGATTGGTTTGCCAGAGGGCGGTATACAAATAAATAAATAATTAATAATAATAATAATAATAATCTGCCTTCTCTGCTTCCCCCTGAGAATACCTTTCCTTCTCCACAAAGTCCTCCAGCTAGATTTCCTCTTTTGATTCGGCTCAGGAGGAGAAGGCAAAGCAAGGCTTTGCAGAGATTGTTGGACTGCAGTTCCCAGCATCCCCCAACAGAGCATCCCTCAGATCCCTATGGAGCCCCACTCTCCTGCTCCAAGGGAGCCTTGGCATCCCCCCAGGACTCAGGACAAGGCAGTCTGCCTGGGACCAAAGAAAGAGCAACTTGATCCATAGGATCCCACCATTTATAAGCTTGCAAGGTGACATTATAGATGACTAGATATTTGCATGTACTGTACATTATTAATATTCCCATGACTTCGTTTAGTGTATATTTTAACAGTCAACAACAGAGCCTTCAATTTATTTCCCTTCAATCAGCTCTTGTACATCAATTGTACCAAAAGAGATGCATCTCATTCTGGGAACTGCAGCCTCCAACAGTCTTGCAGCTGGAACCGTATCTCTCTCAGTTCCCCAGTTGCTCAAGGTTGTTTCTCAACGGTCAGGACTCTGTAGGGCTGTAGTAGGGACCCAATCTACTCCTGTCAGTCCCATAGATATTGATCTGCTCATTTTATTTTGATTCTGTGCTGCCTAGGTGTTCAAGGGAGTGGTTTGAATGGGAGAAAACATCAATATCTTTCACTATTGATTGTAATGAGGGAGGGAGGGGGTCAGGTGTCTACTTTCAATAGAAGCATCAGGATGATTTTTAGGTGTTGTTAAGGTTTGGAAATCATGTTTGGGGTCCATTCCGACTTTGGGCCCTTTCATCCTCCATTTGGGTTCCCTGAAGGCCTCAAACTGCCAACTGCCAAGCGCTGAGGCAGAGGCAGCCATTTTGTGTTCCGGAGGCCATTTTGTGCTGCTTGTGACTCTGGGGAATACTGTTCCAGAATCTTCTCAGAGGCCTCAGTTGAACAGAGGCCTCTCTTTCTCTAATGAGGCTCCAGAGAGAGAAGGAGGCCAGGCTCCTTGGGCCAAAAGGAAGGAAGTGTGTATCTTTGTGTGTCTTTTGTGTCTCTTTTCTGAGAGGGTTTTATTATTACACAGCTCTGCTCCTTCTGGGGAACATGGGTTTTAACAAGGATCACAAATGGGGAGGATAGTTTTAATAGAAGCCTTGTTATTATACGCAAACATTGGGCTTTGGCTTCTAAGAGGAGGCTTGCCCCCCAAACAAGGCCAAAAGTAGCTCCTTTGGGAGGTTTTAAAAGTCTCCTCAGTTTTCTTATTAAGAGAATTTCAGGCAAGAACGAAGCTGACTGACCAGACCATTTCATATGATCAAATAAACATAGAAACAAAGAAGAACAACAAAAATAAGGAATAGACAGATAAGCAGACACCTTTTTTTTAAAGGAAAACCATTATTAGGAGGATAAAAACAAGACTTTGGTGCTTCTGCCCTTTTTACAACAGACTCAGGATGTATCTGCACTGCATAAATAATCCAGTTCTAAAGTGTATTAACTCTCCTGGCTCCATCCTGTAGAATCCTGGGGTTTGTAATTCATTGTGGCACCAGAGCTCTCTGGCAGAGAAGGCTAAGTGTCCCAAAGGAAAAAAGCCCAGGATTCCATAGCACTGAGTGTTTAAAGCTGTGTCAAAGTGCCTTATTTCTGCAGTGTGGATGCACCCTTCTTGGGAAAGGGGCTGATGATGGGGGAAAGCACTGGGGACCTCTGGAGGTTTCAGCAGATGATATAATTATTTATTTATGATGCACTCATTTCACATCTAGCTACGGGGACATAACCAGGGCCCACTTCAACTCCTCATCCCCTAATCCCTCACCACTCTAATAAGGCATGGAGTATCTGTTGTGTTGGGGAGCTGCAGTGAATCTATGGTAGGTCTAGGGGCTTTGTTTGAAGCACAGGGAGGAAGGGGATACCCACCTCTGCATCAGCCCAAAGGAGGCATATGTCACCTGCGTATGTCACCAGCAGGATGCTGTTCTCTTTATTCAACATTATTTTCTGTTCTAGATCAGAGTCTGATTTGCAAATACCGTATTGTTTTTTATCCGTTAAGAAGAGCTTTCTTAATTGTCTGTCAAAGAACCATGAAAGATCATAACCCTGATCATTAGGATCTTCTCGTGTCTTTACTCTATAATCAGTTCTATCTATTTGGATTAATTCTTTATAGGAGATCCATTTTGCGTCCTTTTTTGAATCTCTGGTCTCTTTTCGCAGGAACTTCATCTCGGCCCCCTTGGACACAGCTTTGGGACCCCAAGTGCAAGACCACCAGGAACCCTCTCCACCTGATGGCCGACACAGAGGCCAAGCGGAGGGAGTTGGGCTTCAACAGAAAGAGGATGCAGAGATACAAGAACTCTTTGGTGAGTTGAGGTTCTTGACTATTAGTTTCATCTGTGTCACTGCTGGGCCAGCTCTTGAAAGCAGGAGGAGAACATACTCTTCCAATTTAGCAGAGACAGTCCTGGTTAATCCTCTGTCACCCCACTTTTTCAGGGGCTTTTAAAAATGTCCCGGTTGCTCTCTTATCCTCCCACTTTCCCCCTTCTCAGCTCACTTCAGTTCCTGAGTGCCATTCAGTTTGCCCCCCATCAACTCAAAAGTTGTTTGAGGAGAGGAAGGAAGGAAGCAGGATATTGCCCTTCCCAGGAAGCTGAAGCAAAAGAAAACTGCTGTGCCCTTTCTAGCTTGTGTGATCTTCCTCATAAATAACTTTGGCCATCTCCACCGCCTTCTGGATTACCTGTCCACATGTGTATTGCTTTTCCAATCTGTGAAAAGTTGGGGGATGTGGGAGAACATCTCTGGATCTAAATATGGGGTGGGCCCAGTGGACCTCAAGTCCAGATTGCTTCCCAGAAATGTTTTTTAATAATGACATTTTGTTCTATAATTTGGCAAGAAATGGCTAGATGCACCATAATTCTTTGGTGGCTAAATGTACTGTAACTGTTGGGATAGTCAGTATCCTAATCCATCCTCAGTATCCCAGCCATGGCCTAAATTATATTGTATATTATATCGAAAGGATTCAAGACAAAATGGATCGCAAAGGCAGTAGCTTTTTTCTTGAGGACAGGATTTAAAGTTTATTTCCTGGACTGAATTCTGAAGTGATGAAATAAATATTTGGATGCACCATGTACTTTCCTCCCCTTTTGCTTAGTCATTCTCTGGATGAGGGCTATTTTCTGTTGCAGGTGACCTTTGCGGATGTGGCAGTATATTTCACTGACGACGAATGGAAACTGTTGACGAAGAAGCAGAGACTGATGTATAATTATACAATGATGGAGAATTATGAGAACGTGGCCTCTGTGGGTAAGGAACCAGAATCCACTAGCATTATAGAATCATAGAGTTGGAATAGACCACAAGGGCCATCCAGTTCAACCCACTTCTGCCATGCAGGAATACACATTCCAAGCACCATCCAGCCTCTTTTTAAAGACCTCAAAAGAAGAGGACTCCACCAAACTCTATGGGAGTATATTCCACTGTGGAAGAGATCTTACTGTCCCAAGTTTCCTCCTAATGTTTAGGTGGAACCTCTTTCTATGTGGCTTGCATCCACTGTGGTGTCTCCTTTTTCTGTAGTAGCAGATAGCAAGGTTGCTCCATCCTCAATACAATGACCCTTTCCAATATTTAAACATGGATATCATATCCACTCTTAACTTTCTTTTCTCCAGGGTAAACATACCCAGCTCTCTAAGATGCTTCTCATAGGGCTTGATGGTTTCCAGATCCTTCACCATTTTGGTTGCCCTCCTCTGGGCATGTTCCAACTGAATTGTGGAGCCCAGAACCAGACACAGGATTATTCCAAGTGAGGCCTGACCAAAGCAGAATAGAGTGGCACTATTACTTCCCTTGATCTAGAAACTATTCTTGTATTGATACGGCCTAGAATCACATTGGCCTTTTTAGCGGCCGCATCACACTGTTGGCCCATGTTCAACTTGTGGTCTACTTGGAGTCCTAGATCCCTTTCAAGCGCAGTTTAATTGTGACAGCAACATCCTGTAGAATATTTGAATTTGTAGTTTAGTGAGGCACTTTTGGAGAGACACCAAAGGAGAGGGGCCTTGGGGATTGGGAGGCAGCCATGAACCTGACAGATTTTAAGAACTGGTTTGAGATAACTTCTGAGAATTGGCTCAAATCCTTGTTTGTAGACATATTCAGGGGTTCCATTAAGCAATTATGAGTAATATCTATGAAGGGAGGAAAGGGGGACACAAACCTACTTTTCCTCTAATGTTTCTTTTCCAACCTGAGCTTAGCTCCATGGTTGATTCCAGAGGCCCTTTGTTACCCAAAATGCTGGAGTCTGGGAAGGACACCCGCAAGAGCTATGCTTTTAGGGGAATGTGGTACTTAGGTGAAAGCAGATATATAGTTTGGTTGGGGCAAAAGTAACCTTGGGATTCAGCTCAACTCTACCAGGCCCGGAAGCACAGAGAACTCCAAAGGCATTTGAAATAGGTTTTTATGTTTTATTTAGGGGAAAAGCAATATACACACATGTACAGATATAGGTGTTCCCACACACACAAGAACTAGTAACAAAGGTGGGTGAAAAGTGTGAGGCTTTGCTAATGGTAAAACTTTACCTAGATGGATCTTGATTGCAATAGCTGAGGGTCCAGAAAGGGTAGAGAAGTCAGTAACTAATGGCAAGTGGGGCTGGTGAGTGTAGTGAGGTGTTTAGCAATGTAAACCGACAGACTGTCTGTCTTTAATTGGACTGACGTCAAAGAACATCCAGTCAGGGCAGATATTTATTCTGTGATTGTTTCTTGGGGTCAGAAACCAAGTGTTCAGAAAGGTTTATATCATTTTAGAAAGATTCCTGGGGGAGAGAATGGTTTGAAACCAAATTGAATACAATGGGTGCTTGGTGGAAATATCTCAGACAAAAAGGATTAGCACACTGGCTCTTGGTCCTTCTTGGCTCTGAATTCCTATTGCGTTCACAAGCCAATATACAGTCAAATCTGAGGGTGACACTCCCAGATGCAGCTCAAGAATAGCATAGCAGAGTACGGAAACAAATATCCAGACATAGATATTGGCAATGCACTGGCCACTTTTCACTTAAAAATAAATCAATAACACAATTCGTTTCATTTAAATCCTTGGAAGTTCTCTATCTCGAGTTGCAAAATAATACAAATATTTGCAAGCTCTACTCTGACTTCCATCAGCTTCACCATCTCTTGCTCCCACAACTCCAATCCAATCCACACCAATCTGCATGTGAGCTGTATACTGGTTGTGAGTTATCTCCTACAGCCAAACAGCATGAAGTGACTTCTGCAGTTATCTTGCATCATGCCTTGGACTCTGACTCAGGACTCTATGTCAGTCTCACAGGATATGATTCCACCTGTCAATCAAAGTATTTTTTCACATGTTTAATGGAATATTACTTCAACAGTCCTTTGAGTATCTGCTTCCACTGATTCCCTCACGGCAGTCCCCATTCAGTCTCTTCTTTGCTAGCTCTTATGAGTAAGGATACAATCATTATATGGATTTGGGGGCATCCAGAACAGGGTCATGCTCAGGTCACTCACACCAACTTTATTAATCTAATCTGAAATAGGGAGGGGTGAATGTTGGGCTAAATCCTGGGGTAACATCTTCTCTTAACACTGAGATTGTCTTGTCTGTCATTTTCCTTGTTTACAGAATCACTTGTAAGTCATGAGAGAATCCACACAAGAAAAAAGTCACATAAATGTCAGCATTGTGGGAAAATTTTTGCTTGCAAGTCAGTCCTAGTGGCACATCAGAGAGTCCACACAGGAGAGAAGCCACACAAATGCCAGCATTGTGGGAAATGTTTTGCCTACAAGTCAGTCCTTGTCATGCATCGAAAAGTTCATACCGGGGAGAAACCATACAAATGCCAACGTTGTGGGAAATGTTTTCCTCAGAAGTCAAGCCTAGTGACACATCAGAGAGTCCACACAGGAGAGAAGCCGTACAAATGCCAACATTGTGGAAAATGTTTTTCTTTGAAGGCAGTCTTAGTGAGACATCAGAGAATCCACACAGGAGAGAAGCCATACAAATGCCAGC
>JACSCI010001314.1:1004-16490 GCA_016801065.1 Sceloporus tristichus
GAGTCGCAATAAAGAGGAACTGACAGGACAATGGACTAATTAGAACAGAACGACCTGCCTTTGAACAGCTGTCTCCTTCCGAAAAGAAGAAGTTGAGTAATGGGCTGCAATGTTGCAAGACTTCAACAGCCAAAAGCCAGAGAGAAGAAAAGCATAAGGATCCTTGGCTTTCACCCTAATTTTGTTGGCACCAACAGTGTGGCAACAATGTCATCCCCAGCCTTTGAGGACAAATGATCAATGTCCGGTGGAAGGAAAGTGTGTGTGACAGTATTGTATGGATGTGTGAGTGAATGGAAGAGCTCTTGATAATCAATGTTTTTATTACTTTCTGTGATTTAATAAATGTTACATGTAAAGTGTTTAAACCCAAATTTGGTGTCTCACTATCTCTGTTAGCCCTGCTCTGAATAAGTCCACAGAAAGAGACATTTTCATTACACTCTCTCAGGTTAAACAGGTTGCCCTTACAAACTTGGGCATAACAAAGATGTGGAGGAGGAAGATGTCAGAGGCAAACTGAGGGCAACTGATGCTCCTTGCCTGAAGTTTTGAGACTGTCCCATTGCGGTTTCCAAATCCTTCACCATTTTAGTCGCCCTCCTTTGGATGTGCTCCAGCTTCTCAATATCCTTTTTGAATTGTGATGCCCAGAACTGGACACAATATTCCAGGTGGGGCATGACCAGAGCAGAATAGAGTGGCACTATTACTTCCTTTGATCTAGACACTATACCTCTATTGATGCAGCCTTTAATCGCATTGGCCTTTTTAGCTGCCGCATTGCACTGTTGACTGATGTTCAACTTGTGTCTACTTGATTCTTATATCCCTTTCACATGTAGTTTCATTCATCCAGGTGTCCCCCATCCTATATCTGTGCATTTCATTTTTCCGCCCTTAATGCAGTACCTTACATTTCTCCCTGTTGAATTTCATTTTGTTAGCTTTGACTAGTCTATTCAGGTCCTTTTGAATTTTGATCCTGTCCTCTGGGGTATTAGCTACTCCTAATAATTTGGTGTCATCTGCAAATTTGATAAGTATGGCTCCAATTCTGTCCTCCAAGTTATTGATAAAGATGTTGAATAGCACTGGGCCCTGGACAGAGTGCCACTGGACACCCCACTGGTCACTTCTCTCCAGGATGAAAATGAGTCATTCTTGAGCACCCTTTCGGTTTGGCCGGTCAACCAATTATAAATCCATGTAACAGTTACCTTGTCTAGCTTGTTTCATGTTTTTGTTTTATATTCTGTTTAATTTGGTTAATTGCTATTAGTGAATTGCCAAGAGTGGCCACCAGATGGCGCTCCAGGATAGAAGTTGGTGAGAAGCCCAAGTATGCTGCAGTGCCCTCAGTATCCACAAGAGGGCGCCATTGTATTAGGAATGTTCTTTTTTTAAAATACATTTTTATTAAATTAAAAAACATATATACATACATATATATTCACTGCATACAAAGTCAAACATAAAACATTCTTACTTACTTACTTAACATTGGCATTCTTACCTACCAACTTACAATTACATACACTTAGAAAATTAGTTCTATAATTCTTTCTTCTTCTTTCTCCGCTCTCCTCGCATCCAAATCTAATTTCTGAGACATCCCAATCATTCTTCTACCTATCATTCTGACATTCCTCCTTCCGCTGTTTGTACAAATAATAACAAATAGTGACTTTCTTTCCTTTATAATCCTGTTGTAACTACACTCGATTTCATAATATTAAAAAAGAACAAACAGGTAAAGCTAATGCGGTCATCCAAACTTAATCTGTTATTAATGCAGATTCACAGATTAAACACTTTCTCTCAGCAATCTTTGACACTCTACAATGTTTCTACTAATTATTACATTCCCTTCGATATAATATATTTACTACCTTCTCCTTAAAAGCTAATTTACACAATGTTCCATCCCATCATTAATTGCCATTAAATGTCCAGATCTTCTTTAGATACTCCGTTACAGGCGCCCAAGTATCATCTACTGAGTTTGTCGTTTTCCCTCTTAAAATTTGAGTAAGATTATCCATCTCTATTGCTTCATAGAGGTTACTTAACCAATCTTTTTTGTCAGGAATCTCCTCATTCTTCCATTTCTGTGCCAACGAGATCCTAGCCGTGGTAACTGCATGAAACAGAGTTTTACCAAAAATTTTTCCCATGGTTTCATCAATAATGTTTAGTAGATACATTTCAGGTTTCTTTTGCATTGGTATACCTATTATCTCTGCTAATGTATTGTTAACCATATCCCAATATTTCCCCACCTTCGTACAGGACCACCAAGAATGGAAGAAAGTGCCAGGATCCCTTTTACACTTCCAACATAAATTACAACTTTTAAAATACATTTTTGAGATTTTTTCTGGTATTCAGATACCAACGGTAATAAAGTTTGTAACAATTTTCTCTGATTCACTGAGATACTGTGCGCTTTCTAACATTCTGCCATACTTTTCCCCATTTTGCCAAGTCTAGATTGTGTCCAATGTTTTGTGCCCATTTTGCCATCACTTCTTTAATGGTTTCAGTCTCCATACTTTCTCTCAGTAAGATGTTATAAAGTTTCCCAATCAATCCTTTTTCCCCTGCGATAATAATGTTAAATATTTCAAGTCCTTCTTTTTTCCCCACAAAGCCCATACTCTTTTTATCCAATTGAAATCTCTCAAGAATCTGCCTGTAGGGGAACCAGCCAATCCTAAATCCTTCCAACTCTTAATCTTCTCAGGTTTTTAACTTCACTCCTCCAGCGTGAGATTTTAATAATATCTTATATGTGAGCCAATTTTTATTCTGGATGGTGTCCCTCCTCTGTAACGATTCCCTGGGAGAAACCCAGTCGGGCAACTTTTGAACCCAGTGCTTTTTATATCGTTTCCAGATGTCCAGTAGAGACCTTCTAATACAGTGATTATTAACATCGGGGTTAACTTTCTCTTTATCATATATAAGGTAAGTGTGCCATGCGAATCAGAGGCTCGCCCCCTCAATAGCCAAAAGGTTGGCGTTCTCCAATGTAATCCAGTCCCTCAACCATGACAAACAACATGAATCGTAATATAATTCTAAATTTGGTATCTCTAATCCACTTCTTAGTTTAGTGTCCTGTAAAATTTTTAGTCTAGGTTTTTTCCCTTGCCAAATAAAAGATGAAATTTCTTTATGCCAATTGGGAAAAAGAATGGGGAGGGATTCAAAAAATGTGAATTAGACAAAATATTAGAAATTAAAGAAAACAAAAAAGTACGATGGGCAAAATTTATAAAGTATTATTATTATTGTGGGACAAGGAGCAAGAAACCGTTAAAGAGGTAATGCTCAGTTGGGCAAAGGACATAGAACACGCGACTGATTACAATAAAACACGTGGAAGAAAAATATCAAATTTAGTGGTTGAAAATGTCATTGAGATGGCATCTAACCCCAATAAAAATAGCCAAAATGTATAAGAAAACAAATAATTTATGTTGGAAATGTGAAAAAGCAGCAGGCTCCTATTTCCATTGTTGGTGGAAATGTGGAAAAGCGAAGTAATATTGGAGGCAGATAATAGATGCAATAAATACGATGCTAGAAATTACACCAGAAGAAACCCCAGGATGAATGTTATTAAGGATGTTGGAGGACCATACAGATAAGACGGATGGGAGGATATGGATGTCTATGTTATCTAGCGCCAGGGTTTATACCCGAGGAAATGGGAGACAAAAGGAATACCAGAAACAGAAGGATGGATTAACTCTCTCTATGATTTATTGCAGATGGAGAAAGTATCAGCATATTGAGAGAAAATTCGGGAGAAAGTATATCAGAAGATGGGAAAAAGTATTAGGTTTTATTAGGAAGAAATGGGGAAATGATTTGATTATCTATTGACAATACTTCTTGTTGCACTTTAATTTACTAACTGTATTATTCTACTATGTATTTTTAATTTCATGCTATAAGAAAAGAATTTGTATTTTTGTTAGAGGGAGAAAGAAATAAACTAAGGAAGCAGTATAGAAACAATCAAACAAATAATTTAAAGCGATATAGCGTAGTATAGAATCTCAACGATGATGATTATAGAGAAAGAAAAAGAAGACTGGAAAACCTAGTGGTTATTATCTGTGTCAAAGATATTCGTATCAGATACAAGATAGTAGTTGGGACATTTGGAAAGTATGGTATTGTTAAGATATTGAAGGAGGAGCGTATAAGTGAGAGAGCAAGGTATAAGAGAGCATTTAGTTGGATCATTCTCACAAAGTGGAGGAAGTCACAGATAAGTAAGAATTAGTGTGTTATGAATGTAAGAGTAGAGAGAAAGTGTTAGTGTTTAAGAAGAAAGGGGCGAAAGGCAAAGCAAGTGAGTGACTTACAAACAAGAATAAGACAAGAAGAATCAAGGAAAGCAAAGACTCAGGTTAAAGAATGAGAGGTTAAAGAAGAAAGAAAGAGAAAGAAGAGGATCAAGATAGAGTGTCTCTCATAAGGTAAATAAGAAGCTTAAATATGACTCTGCCTTGAGGAAAGAAGAGCTTGTAATGATTTAAGGAATGCAGTGTGTGTTAAATATTTAACTATTTTTAAACTAATAAAAATTTGTCAGTTAAACAAAACAGCTCTTTCTGTCAGGAAGTTCCTCCTAATGTTGAGCTGGAATCTCTTTTCCTGGAATTTACATCCATTGCTCTGGGTTCAAGTCTCTGGAGCAGAAGAAAACAAGCTTCCTCCCTCCTCAATATGACATCCCTTCAAATATTTAAACAGGGTTATCATATCACCCCTTAACCTTCTTTTCTCCAGGCTAAACATCCCCTGCTCCCTAAGGCCTTCCACATAGGACATGGTTTCCAGACCCTAGTTGCTTTCCTTTGGACACGCTCCAGTTTCTCAATGTACTTTTTGAATTGTGGCGCCCAGAACTGGACACAATATTCCAGGTGGGGCCTGACCAGAGCAGAATACAGTGGCACTATTACTTCTCTTGATCTAGACACTATACTTCTATTGATGCAGCCTAAAATTGCATTGGCCTTGTTAGCTGCCGCATCGCAGTGTTGACTCATGTTCAACTTGTGGTCTCCTTGGACTCCTAGATCCCTTTCACACGTAGTTTCATTCAGCCAGGTGTTCCCCATCCTATATCTGTGCATTTCATTTCTCCACCCTAAGTGCAGTACCTTACTTTTCTCCATGTTGAATTTCATTTTCTTAGCTTTGGCCCAGCTTTCTAGTCTATTCAGGTCATTTTGAATTTTGATCCTGTCCTCTGGGGTATTAGCTACTCCTCTTAATTTTGTGTCATCTGCAGATTTGATAAGTATGCTCCCAATTCTGTCATCCAAGTCATTGATAAAGATGTTGAATAGCACTGGGCCCTGGACACCCCACTGGTCACTTCTCTCCAGGATGAAAAGAAGCCATTGTTGAATATCCTTTGGGTTCAGCCAGTCAACCAATTACAAATCCATGTATTCTTGTCCATCTTGTTTCATGTTTTATATACTGCTTAATTTGGTTAACTGCTATTAAGAGACATTAGCTATGAGATTCTATGATTTGGGGTGCACTATAAACCTTTTAATAAATGAACAGGTATTGTAATCCTATATATATACATATTATCAGAGATAATTCCAGAAAATGTTAGCCTTTTGGATGTCACAAAGTTCCTCTCCTTCTTCAGAGCAAGAAGCAACACTTCAGATGCCTTCTAGGAGATACAGCAAAAAGGCTTCCAAAAGGACTGAAGCCTTGGGCAAGTCACACTCTCTCAGCCTCAGAGGATGGCCATGGGAAACCCACTCTGAAGAAAGCTTCCAAGAAAACCCCTTCAGAGACTCCCATAAGGTCACCATAAGACCTGGAAACAACTGGAAGGCAGACCCCAAGAACAACATTGGGAAATAGGGGCAAGTATTGCCTTGGGAAAGTGTAATGACTGGGCTCCAGTCAATGGAGGTCTTCTTCAGGCAGTAAAGGGAGGTTTATGCAAATGCAGAATGACATCACTGCTACGGAAGGCTCTCTTGACCAATCAGAGAGCAAGATAAAGGCTCTTCTGGAAGCTTCCGTGAGAAGGAGATATAAGGCCTGAGAGACCAAGAGACAGTTGGGGGAATTGTGTCGGTTGGAGATCGAGAGAAAGAGAGTTAAAGAGCGGATCTTGGAAGTTAGTCTCAGAATTAGACATTTGGGTTTATTTCTTTCTTTAATAGCTTGTATGTATTGAATATTATATACTTACAAATATTGTAACTGCAAGATTCTTAATATCTTGTAGGACTTATATTTTAGTTATATTTTGTTATTTATAGTAACTATCTCCTTGGAGTATCTACTACTTGACGCTCCTTTTACATGTGTTTTGGCTCAGTTGATGCTTGGGAAGATCAGTAAAGAAGGAGAAATAAGGTTCCTTAACTGGTTCCAGTGTAGGTTAAGGGAAACCCTTTTATAATTCACTGGATGGAGGCAGAGAGATTTAAGGAATTTAAGGGTCTACTGGGCTAAGAGCCATAATGTCTAAATGTCTAATTAACAATATGTAATCCACTCTGATAGCCTTTTGGCTGAAGAGAGGGTATAAAAATACTGTATTATTATTATTATTATTATTATTATTACTACTACTACTACTACTACTATTATTATTATTACAGGGCCGTTGTTTAGGTGACGGCAACAACGGAGATCATCACAGTGAGTCAGTTGGAAAAGCCCATCTCACTCCAGAAAAGAAAGGTACTTGAGGAGTTTGCACTCTACATCTTTCTGTAATAATAGCTACGAAACTGATAATAGCATTTGGGACATTTAGTCTTTTAAAAGCAAATAATACAGATTTAAATGCTGCTTTAAAACCTCTTTCCATCTGCCAGCTTTGTGCTGGTTTTGGGGGAAATGAGAAAGTGTTGGGAGGGAGGGACTGCCAACAGAATTAGGAGATGCATTGCAGGCTATGGACAGTTTGTGGCCAAGAAAGGTCCAAAACACGTGGCAGCAATAGTCCAGTTTGAGATCGCTTTAACTGCCCTGGCCCAGTGCTAGGGAATCCTGGGAAATGGAGTTTATTGTGGCACCAGAGCTCTCTGACAGAGTATGTGCAATGTCTCACAAAACTATATTTCCCAGAATTCCCTAGCACTGGGCCAGGGCAGTTGAAGCAGTCTCAGATTGGATTATATCTGCAGTGTGTTTGGGACTTAGGTGACCCTTGGCAAGTCACACTCTCTCAGCCTCAGAGGATGGCAATGGCAACCCCTCTCTGAAGAAACCTGACAAGGAAAACCCATGATAAAGTTGCCTTAGAGTCACCATAAGTTGGATTCGACTTGAAGACACACATGAAGAACAGGAAAAAAGTGCAGTTATTTCCCAGGTTGTACATGGGAATGGGAGGCAGTGTGGTGCAGTGGTTTGAGTGTTGGGTTACAATTCTGGAGGCCAGGGTCCAGTGCCCCACTCCTCCATGAAACCAGTTGGGTCCCTTGGGCAAGAAGTCACACTCTCTCAGCCTCAGGGAAGGCAATGGCAAACCTCCTCTGAACAAATCTTGCCAGGAAAACCCCAGGAGAGGCTCCCCAGAAGTTGGCAATGACTTGGAACCACTCCACAAAAAACTACAAAGCCTCAAGAAAGAGACAGCATGGTTTAGTGGCTGGAGCATTGGAATATGACCCTGGAGCCCAGGGTTTGAACGCCCTCTTGGCTACAGAAATCCACTGAGTGGCCTTAGGCAAGAAGTCACACTCTCTCAGCCTCGGAAGGAGGCACTTGCAAAACCACTTCTGGACAAATCTTGCCAAGAAAAGCCTGCAATGGACTTCCCTTATGGTCACCATAAGTCAGAAACAACAGAGGCACACAACGACAACAAGAGCAGTAACACCACTAACACAAGGCAGCTTGGGAGAAAGGAAGGAAGGAAGGAAGGAAGGAAGGAAAGAAAGAAAGAAAGAAGACTTGGGAGTTGTAGTCCTCGGTTCAGAGGGATTGGAGTGGCCTTACTGCAGGGCAGGACCAGTGTTGCTAGCAAGCCTCGAAGATATTTTCCGCCATGTTTTACCAAAATCCACAGAATCCATTTTACACAGAATATGGAGTCAAAATCCCTGGAAAGTTCCCGTAATGTTAATAATAATAATAATAATAATAATAATAATAATATGATTTATTTATATATTTATTAATATGGTGGATGTTTTGCAAATAAACGTAAACCTAATTAAATAAAAATAATTGTAACTTATTTCAACTCTCAAAATTACCATTGAATCAAACAAAGAATCTTTCAGTCCTTCTAATACCTTTAACATATTTATTTTGACATTAAGAAGGACCAAGAAGCTTTGTGCCAAATAGAAACATGTTAGGCTGCAACTACACTGCATAAATAATCCAGTTTGACACCCCTTTAGCTGTCCAGGCTCAGTGGTATGGAATCCTGGGAATTCTAGTTTTGTGAGACATTTAACCTTTTCTCTCAGCAAACTCTGGTGTGATAACAAACTAAAATTCCCATGATTTCATAGCACTGGGCCATGGCAGTTAAAACGGTATGACACTGGATTGTGTCTGGGGTGAAGATGCAGCCTGAGTTGGATCCAAGACACACTGAAGAAATAAACCAGTTCAAGACCGCTTTACCTGCCCTGGCTCAGTGTTAGGGAACCCTGGGAATTGCAGTTTTGTGAGAAAGAGCTCTGGTGTCACAATAAACTACAATTCCCATGCACCTAAGGAAGTACGCTTAAGTCTAGGAAAGCTCATGCTGCCAACTGTTCTTTCAGTGAGTCTCAGAGGTGCTACAAGATTTATCTCTCTATCATCATCACCATTATTATCATTATTAAATCCAAATGCAGCTGAAGAAGTGGACTTAAATTGGCAACACTGATATAATGTAGACTCTTTCTCTGGGGCTGTGATCTGGAAGCATGGAGGCAATTCCCTTCTCAAACCAGGGAATCCTGGGAATTGTAGTTTGTTGTGACATGTACATGTATATATATGTGTGTGTGTGTGTTTGACTGTATATGTGTGTGTGTGTATAATGTCTGTATATATGTGTGTCTGTGTATCTCTGTGTGTTTATGCATGTTCAACTGAGGCCTCAGAGAAGACTCTGGAACATTCTCCAGTTACAAACAGCACACAAAATGGCCGCCAGAACACAAAATGGCTGCTTCTGCCTGAGCCCTTGGCAGTTGACATTTGAGGCCTTCAGGGGAGAGAGAGAGAGAGAGACTGAGGGAAGAGTGGAAGGAGGTCCTGGAGGGAGGGGGCCTTGGGAGATATAGAGCCTTCCTGAGATATTCAGTGTCCGCTTCCTAACAAAGGGGTTTCTGGCCTCATAAAGGATTTGGGGCAAACTGGATCTGAACGGCAGTAGCAGTCTTTCCTCTTGCTGATGGGATTTAGAGTGTATTCCCTGGGCTGGATCTCCCAGCATCCACATGGCCAGAAAGAGGAGGGTCCTGCCCTGCATAGGGCTGCCATTTCATGGGTCTTAGGCTTTGGGAATGTGTGCCTTTGGCCAGGGTCCCTCAGTCCCTCCTGCCTTCTTCCATATTAACTGCAGGAGGAGCCTGTGAGGGTGGGGCAGGGGGCGGGGCCTTCCAGCTCCTCTGTACCCATTGGCCAGACTGAAGAAGGGGCGGAGCTTCTGCCTCTCTATTTTGCTCTGCCTGCGCACGGAAGAGAGAGCGAGGAGCAGAGAGTGAGAAGGAGGAAGGAGAGAGACAAAGATCTCCAACTGCCAAGCGCTGAGGTGGAGGTGGCCATTTTGTGTGTTGGTGGCCATTTTGTGTTCTGGTGACCATTTTGTGCTGCTTGTGACTGTGGAGAATATTGTTCCAGAACCTTCTCTGAGGCCTCAGTTGAACAGAGGCCTTTCTTTCTCTGCTGAGGCTCCAGAGAGAGAAGGAGGCCAGGCTCCTTGGGCCAAAAGGAAGGAAGTGTGTCTCTTTGTGTCTCTTTTGTGTCTCTTTTCTGAGATGGTTTTCTTATTACACAGCTCTGCTCTTTCTGGGGAACATGGGTTTTAAACAGTGTTGCCAACAAGCCTCGAAGATAATTCCCGGAAATGTTTGTCCAAAACCCGCTGAATCCCCCCAGATCACATGGAATATTCAGTCACAATTCCCAGAAAATTCCCATAATGTTAAAATGGCAGATGTTTTGCAAATAAACGTAAACATAATTGAATAAAAAAAATTGTAACTTATTTCAACTCTCAAAATCACCATTGAACCAAACAAAGAATGTTTCAGTCCTTTAAAGATATTTATTTTCACATGAAGGGGGTTCAGGAAGCTTTGTGCCAAATAGAAATGTGTTCGGATGCAACCGCACTGCAGAAATAAATCCAGTTTGACACCCTTTTAATTGCCATGGCTCAGTGCTAGGGAATCCTGGGAATTCTAGTTTTCGGAGACATTTAACCTTCTCTCTCAGCAAACTCTGGTGTGACAACAAACTACAATTCCCAGGATTTCATAGCACTGGGCCATGGCAGTAAAAACGGTATGAAACTGGGTTATCTCTGGAGTCTGGAGTGAAGATGCAGCCTGAGTTGGGTCCAAGACACACTGCAGAAATAATCCAGTTTGAGACTGCTTTAACTGCCCTGGCTCAGTGCTAGGGAACCCTGGGAAGTGTAGTTTTGTGAGAAAGAGCTCTGGTGCCACAATGAACTACAATTCCCTTGCATCTGAGGAAATACGCTTAAGTTTAGGAAAGCTCATGCTGCCAACTTTTCTTTCAGTGAGACTCAAAGGTGCTACAAGATCTCTCTATCATCATCCATTATTATTATTATTATCATTATCATTATTAAATCCAAATGCAGCTGAAGAAGTAGACTTAAACTGGCAACACTGATATCCTGTAGACTCATTCTCTGGGGCTGTGATCTGGAAGCGTGGAGGCAATTCCCTTGTCAAACTAGGGAATCCTGGGAATTGTAGTTTGTTGTGACATGTTGAGACTCTGCTTTTACCGGCAGCCAGGGCTCCATGCATGGAATTCTGGGCTTGGTGGTTTGTTGTGCCCAGAATCCCATCATCGCAGGGAGCCTTGCAGTTAGAAGCAGTGCCAAACTGGATTATTTCTGCAGTATGGATGGCAATGGAAAAGGGAACGAAAAGAGAGCCACAAAACAAAATTCTGGGAAGACAGGGCAGGGATGCCAACTTACCAGGTGCTCTGCCCATGCTCAGAGGCATGTTTAATCACTAACACACACACACACACTCAGGGACATCACATTCACATCACACAACCCAAATGGTCCTCCTCACAGTACAACAACGACCCTGAGAGGTAGGCTTGGGGCACTCTGCCCAAGCTCAGGAATTCATAAATTCAAATGTCACTCTCAGGCACACACAGAAGTCCACAACATCAAGCCATGATACCATGATCAAGTATTGCCTTTGTGTGCCTTAAAACTTATGTCTTACTTGGAAATCCAAGGCAATTGGGATTAAGCCAGCCAAGATCCCTCCCTCCCTGCCTCTCTCCAGCACTTTTGCCCCTGGAGCCTGAGAATGCCTGAGGGGGGGGGGGCAATCACTGTCCTCTGTCTGATTGGCTGAACTACAGTATTCCTCCAAACAGTTGGGGTTGGTTGGGCTTGCTCCCTCCTGGCTCTCAGAGGGAGTCTTAGAGAGAGAGAGAGAGAGAGAGAGACAGTTTTTTCTCCAGCCCAGGGTTGGTTGCTCTGCAGCCTTCTCAGGCTGGAGCTGAAATGGGCCAAAGTCGCCGAAAAGGCACTGAAAAAGAGCCAGGCGCGAAAATCACACGGAAAGCTCTGAAAAGTCCCCGTTTTCGCGTGAAAGTCGCGAAATTGGCAACACTGGTTTTAAAAAGGATCAGAAATGGGAGGATAGTTTTAATACACACATCATCATTATTATTATTATTATTATTATTATTATTATCGTTATTCACAAACATTGGGCTTTGGCTTCTAAGAGGAGTCTTGTCCCCCAAAAAAGGCCAAAAGTGGCTCCTTTGGGAGTTTTTAAAGCCTCCCCAGTTTCCTTATTAATAGATTTTCAGGGAAGAAGGAAGGAGACAGACCAGAATAACTCATATTACCAAGAATGAAACAAACATGCAAACAACAACAAGAATGAGGATTAAACCGAAAAACAAACTGCTTATATTTTAAAAAAAAAAAAAGCAAAACCATTTTAACAGGATAAAAATTCAACTTGAGCGCTTCTATCCCTTTACGCTACAGAAATAATCTTGTTCAAAATTGCTTTAACTCTCCTGGTTCCATTCTCTGGAATCCTGGGATTTGTAGTTTGTTGTGGCATGAGAGCTCTCTGGCAGAGAAGGCTAAGTGTCCAAAGGTAAAATCCCAGGATTCCATAGCAGTGAGTGGTTAAAGCGGTTTCAAAGTGCCTTATTTTTAAGTGCAGATGCAGCCTTCTTGGGAAAGGGGCTGATGATGGGGGAAAGCACAGGGGACCTCTGGGGGTTTCAACAGATGATTTATTTATTTATGATGCACTCATTTCACATCCAGCTATAGGGACATAACCAGGGCCCTCTCCAATTCCTCATCCCCTAATCCCCCACCACTCTAAGAAGGCAGGGAGTATCTGTTGTGTAGGGGAGCTGCAGTGAATCTATGCTAGGTCCAAGGGGCTTTGTTTGGTGCAGAGAGAGGAAGGGGATGCCCACCTCTGCATTGGCTCAAAGGAGGCATATGTCACCTGTGTTTGTCACCAGCAGGATGCTGTTCTCTGTGTCTTTGAGTGCTGCAGGGTTTCTTGCCAAGCCAATCCTAACCCTGGTCCCTTTCTCAGGAACGTCATCTCGGCCTCCTTGTATACGGCTTTGGGGCCTCTCTTGCTGGAAGTGACCAAGTGCAGGGCCACCAGGACTCCTTGTCCACCTGATGGCTGACACAGAGGCCAAGCAGAGGGAGTTGGGCTCCAAGAGAAAGAAGATGGGGAGGTACAACAGCTCTTCGGTGAGTCACTATCCTATTAGCTTCATCTTTGTCACTGCTGGGCCAATTTATGAAAGGAAGCAAATAAAATACTGTCAGAGTTTGGCAGAGACAATCGTGGTTAATTTTCTCTCACCCCGTTATTTCAGGGGCTTTTAAAAATGTCCCGACTGCTCTCTCCTCCTCCCACTTTCCCCTTTCTCAGCTCACTTCAGCTCCTGAATGCAATTGAGTTTGCAGCCCATCAACTCAAAAGTGGGGAGAGGAGAGGAAAGAAGGAGGCAAGATATGGCCCTTCCTAGCTTGTGTGATCGTCCTCATAAACAACTTTGGCCATCTTCTGGGCCTTCTGGGTTGTTTGTCCACATGTGTCTTGCTTTTCCAATCTGTGAAATGGTGGATATCAGAGAACATCTCTGGATCTAAATATGGGGTGGGCCCAGTGGCCCTCAAGCCCAGAGAACTCCCCAGAACAGTTATTAAAAATGACATTTGCCTCTCAAATGTGGCAAGAAATGTCTAAATGCACCATAATTCTTTGGTGGCTAAATGTACTGTATGTGTTGGGATAGTCAGTATCGTAATCCATCATCAATATCCCAGCCATGGCCTAAATTATATTGTGTATTATATTGTATATTATAATGAAAAGTTTCGAGACAAACTGGATCTCAAAGGCAACAGCGTTTTTCTTGCTGACAGCATTTAAAGTTATTTCCTGGACTGAATTCTAAAGTGATCAAATAATATTTGGATGCACCATGTGCTTTCCTCCCATTTTCCTTAGTCACTCTGTGGATGAGGGCTATTTTCTATTGCAGGTGACCTTTGCGGATGTGGCAGTATATTTCACTGAGGACGAATGGAAACTGTTGACAAAGAAGCAGAGACTTATGTACAATTATATAATGTTGGAGAATTATGAGAACGTGGCCTCTGTGGGTAAGGAACCAGAATCCACTAGCATTATAGAACCACAGAGTTGGAATAGACCACAAGGGCCATTCAGTTCAACCCTCTTCTGCCATACAGGAATACACATTCCAAGCACCACCCAGCCTTGGTTTAAAGACCTCCAAAGACTCCACCAAACTCTTAAGGAAGTATATTCCACTGTCAAAGAGCTCTTACTGTCCCAAGGTTCCTCCTAATGTTTAGGTGTAATCTCTTTCTCTGTGACTTGCATCCATTGTGGTATCTCTTTTTCTCTGTAGCAGCAGAATGCAAGCTTGTTCCATCCTCAACATGACCCTTTCCAATATTTAAACATGGATATCATATCCGCTGTTAATTTTCTTTTCCCTGGGGTAAATATACCCAGCTCTCTAAGCCGCTTCTCATAAGGCTTGATGGTTTCCAGATCCTTCACCATTTTAGTTGCCCTCCTCTGGGCATGTTCCAACTTTTCAACATCCTTTTTGAATTGTCGGGCCCAGAACTGGACACAGGATTATTCCAAGTGAGATCTGACCAAAGCTGAATAGAGTGGCACTATTACTTCCCTTGCTCTAGAAACTATACTCGTATTGATGCAGCCTAGAATCACATTGGCCTTTTTAGCTGCTGCATCACACTCTTTGCCCATGTTGAACTTGTGATCTACTAGGAGTCCTAGATCCCTTTCAAGAGTAGTTTAATTGTGATAGCAAAATCCGATAGAATATTTGAATTTGTAGTTTAGTGAGGCACTATTGCTCTCCACTTTATAAGGATTCTAAATATCCCATCGTAAACTGCCAATTGTCAGAATCAGCTTCTGTAGTTCACCTGGAATGGTATTGGGGTTTAGGGGGACATTTTTAGTACTTTAAATGCTAGTAGTTTTAAATAGTTGGTAAAGATAGTAGCCTAGAACCTCTTGGGGAAAGGAAGCAATTGTGGAGGCTTTTAACTGACTGGTTTGTGGGCTTTGGGCAGCAGACATGCCCAAGGGGGAGAGGCGTATGTGAATGGTGGAAGAAGGCAAGAGGTACCTTGGCAGCCGGGTTGTTTAGAGCCTGAAGGGGGAGGAAAAGGGAGGAGTGTGAAGGTAGTTAATGGTGGAGGAAAAAGGTTTAGACGCTTCAGAGACTGCTTAGCTGTGTTAAAGGAGTCTTCTGCCTGAGTTTCTCAATAAACCTCAGAGAAGGCCCAACAGTGTCAAAATGGCCTCCACTTCCCCAAAGGGATGCAATGGAATACTGAGGGGCAAAACATTATTCCTATGTATAGGCACTACAATGGGCGGCTGCCCCTGAGATCCCCTGGGGGCCAATGTGATGCCCCCCAATCCCCAACAGTAGCCCATCCCTGTCTTAGAGATATCTTAAGACTGTTTTAAGGCTGCTTCATAGCGCTTGACCCTCACCAAAATTGGAGTCCAGGTCCCAGCCCCCTAGCTCTGCCTTTCCCAATAAGTTATTTGTGTATTGATTATCTTGCCTTTCTCAACAAATGAGCCTCAAAGTGTCTCTTTTATGCATCACATAAATGGGTGTGTGTCTGTGATAGAGAGGAGCAAATGTGAAAAA
>JACSCI010001315.1:7478-17637 GCA_016801065.1 Sceloporus tristichus
ACTGGAGAGAATCCATACAAATGCCAGCATTGTGGGAAATGTTTTTCATCAAAGTCATACCTAATGACACATGAGAAAGGTCACACTGGACAGAATCTATAGAAATGCCAGCACTGTGGGAAATGTTTTTCTCAGATGTCAGACCTAGTGAGACATCAGAAAGGCCACATAGGGGAGAAGCCACACAAATCCCAGAAGTGAATTAAGATTATTTTTGTCAAGAAAGACTACAAAGAATATATTTTTAAGCCAGTGGTGATAAGAAAAGACCGTTGTGATTTTGTGTGTTCATATGTCTGCTTATGTTTTAAAGTTATATTTTAAGTTTAGGATATAATTGCTATTAGTATAGATCATAGCTTTATTATTTAAATTTGACTGGGGATTATAGGTTGTGGAATAGGTTAGCTAGATAAATGGGTGGGATTTCTTACAGCTGGCTAGAATAGTTGTGGGAATGATAGCTTTTGGAATTTGTGGGGTATTTGCTGAAGAAAGATGGAGGCCGGTATTAACAGAAAGGACTGCTTTCTGGGAATGGCAAAGGGGGCCTTGTTACCTGTGGGGCATAGACTGTGGGAAATGGAGATGGGGGTTAGGTTTGGAAGAGGGTGGAGTTTTAAGTTTGGGTGTTTTAATTTATTCTTTGCCTTGGAGTGGGCAGTTCTGGCTTAAACACAGAATTTCTATGGCCCTATCCAGACAGACCCTTTGCAGCGCATCCATGACGTGCTAGGGTTGCCTCGGGCAGCACGTGCACATGTCCCGCAACACTAGCACATCATGTAGGCTCTGCAGTAGTGCAGTGCCATACTTACGGTGCACACAACGATTACATCACAGCTGTGCCACCTCCAAATAGCACCGCGCAGCTGCAACGTAACCGTGCCGTCTTTGGCGCTTTGCGGTGCTGCAAAAAGCCACACAATTTGTACACTGCAGTGCTCCTGCGCAGCAGAGGGAGGCGCCAAAGAGGCGTCTCTTTTGGGCGGTCTGTACCCCACCTGAGTGTTCTTAATAAAGTTCTTTGTTGTTTCAACACACTGGACTCTTTTATGCACAGAAGTTCTGAATTTGCACAAAACTGACCCTTTCTTCTCTCTTCAGTCCTCAGCTCCATAATAACAGAGGCAAACACACACACACACACACACACACTCAGAGAGACACAGCTATATGTACAAAGCAGAGTCTTCCCAGCCTTTCCCTCGTGAGTACATCTCCACAGCTTGGGCTCCGTTCTGGAAGGAAAGAAGGGAGGAAGGAAGGAAGGAAGGAAGGAAGGAAGGAAGGAAGGAAGGGAGGGCGTTCTCCTTCCAAAGGCCACAAGTGGAATAAGCAGCACCAGCAGCAAGGGCCTTGTTATGCCTGCGCATGCTGAGGAGGGACCTTTCAGGCACATGTGCATGTGCAGTCTCAGCCACTGAAGCTACTGTTGCCCTCACAGTCTGTTCTGAGGGAGGGGGGAAATGGGGAGAGCCCTTGTTCATTCGAAGGAATGCCTGGAGGTTCTTCTGGTGGGCTCTTGAGGGGTTATAAGAAGGAAGGAAACCCCGATCACCTCCCCCCCCCCCTAAAGAAAAGCAGGGGACTTGCCAGGCCTCCTCTCCCTCTTTCCTTC
Source organism: Sceloporus tristichus (assembly GCA_016801065.1). NCBI lineage: Eukaryota > Metazoa > Chordata > Lepidosauria > Squamata > Phrynosomatidae > Sceloporus > Sceloporus tristichus. The sequence continues at coordinate 9,100 of JACSCI010001315.1, forward strand.
CCTGCCCCCTCCTCGGTGGATTCCTTGGGGCCCAAGTACTTGGAGGGTTATTATGAGAAGAGAGGGCAGGGGGATCCTTGGAGAGAGGCATGGCCATGGAGGGGAGGGGGAGCCAAAGGTAAAAAGGGCTTTTAAGAGCTCCCTCCCTCCTGGAAAGTGGGGCAGAGGAAAGACCCTTCTCATACCTCATTTGGGGAAGATTTTTGTGCCAAATAAATAGCATCACACAAGATAGCATTGGAAACAACATTTTCATGGGGGAGCAGATTTCCCTGGGGGGAGAGGGCTCTGTTTGGGGGGAGAGAAGAGCCCAGGTTTAGGCCAAAGCCAGGAGGAGGCAGATAGAGTGACCCTAAAGCTCCTTCTGGGGAGACTGACACACCCCTGGCACTCTGGGATCTAGGCTTAGAGGTCCAAAGGATCCCAGTGCATCCCCCACACAAATATATACCTAGTCCTTCACAACAACCCTCTGGAGGAGGACCAGTAGAGAGACTTATGGCGCCAGAAAGATCCCCCCCCCCCATTCTGGGAACATGCTGAAAGGGTCTTGGACCCCTTTGAAGGGGTATAGGTTAAAGAAAAAGGAAGGAGGGAGGGAGGGAAAACTGCAAGGGAAGAGAAGCATAAAGGGAATGCTGAAGTGGGGAGGGACGCATCTGGGACCTTAATTAATTCACTCCTGGGATTTGTGTGGCTTCTCTCCTGTGTGGCCTTTCTGATGTCTCACTATGTCTGACATCTGAGAACCAGCTCAAATCCTTGTTTTCAGACATATTTAGGGGTTCCATTTAGCAATTGTGAGTAACCTCTATGAAAGGAGGAAAGGGGGACACATGCCCAGAAGCACACAGAACTCCAAAAGCATTTCAAATAGGTTTTTATGTTTTATTTAGGGGAAAATCAAAATACAGACAAACACGTAAGTATTCACACACATGCACAAGAACAAGAACAGGTTGGAATGGTAAAGAGATGTAAGACTTTCATAATGGTAATGCCTTACCTAGGCAGATCTTGATTCCAATTGCTGAGGGTTTGAAATGGGAAGAGAAGTCAGGTCATTCTACGACAAGTGGGGTTGGCGAGTGCATTGAGGTGCTTAGCCATGTAAACTGACAGACTGTCTGTAATTGGACTGACATCAAAGAACAGCCAGTAGGGGCAGATATTTATATTGGAATTGTTGCTTGGGGGCAGAAACTAAGGGTTCAAAAAGGTTTTACTCACTTTAGAATGTTTCCTGGGGGGGGGGGGGAGAATGGTCAGAAACCAAATTGAATGCAATGGGTGCTTGGTGAAAATATCTCAGACAAAAAGGATTAGCACATAGCTCTTGGATCCTTCTTGGCTCTGAATTCCAATCACATTCACAAGCCAATACACAGCACAATCTGCAAGTGATGCTCCCAGATGCAGCTCAACAATAACATAGTAGAGTACGGAAGCCAATATCCAGATTTAGGCGGGGTACAGACCGCCGCTTTGCAGCGGTCTGGCACCGCCGCCGGAAGGTCCGCGGGGGAGCCGGAGCCTTCAAACGGCCCGACTCCCGCGCGGACCGAAAAAAGAAGCTCCAAAATGGAGCTTCTTTTTGCGTCGCGTTTGCGACGTAGCGAGGCGCCAGGGGCGCGCTCGCTACGTCAGCAGCGGCGCGACGCGTCTGGACGCTGTGCGTCCGATGCGTAAAGATGGCGGCGCCCATGTAGAAGGGGCGCCGCCATCTTGTACGGACGGAGTCCGTACTTAGCCATGGGGCGTCTAAAAGAGACGCCCCTTTTTTAAAATAGGACGTCCGGAGGACGTCCCAAATGGCGGTGCGGAAAGCACCATAGATATTGGCAATGCACTGACCACTTTTCACACTTAAAAATAAGTCACAAACACAGTTGATTTCATCTAAATCCTTGGAGGTTCTCTATTTTGAATTGCAAAATAATACAAATATTTGCAAGCTCTCCTCTCCGACTTCCATCAAATTCACCATCTCTTGTACACACACCTCCAATCCAATCCACACCAATCCGTATGTGAGCTGTATACTGTCTTGGTTGTTAGTCATCTCCTGGAGCCAAACAGCATGAAGTGACCTCTGCAGTTAGCTTGCATCATGCCTTGGGCTTTGACTCAGCACTCTATGGCAGTCTCACAGGATATGATGCCGCCTGTCAATCAAAGTGTATTTGCACATGTTTCATGGAATATTTTCTAAACCGTCCTTTGACTCTCTGCTTCCACTGATTCCCTCAAGGGAGTCCCCTTACAGTCTCTTCTTTGCTAGCTCCTATTAGTAAGAATATAATCATTCCATGGATTTAGGGGCATAAGCAACAAGTTCATGCTTGGGTTACTCACAGCAAATGTATTAATTTAATCTCAAATAGGGAGGGTTCAAAAGGGGCTAAACCTTTGGGTAACACACTCCTCTCTTAAGTCAGATTTTCAGTCTTATTTGTCATTGTCCTTCTTTACAGAAGAACATTTGAGTCATGAGAGAGCCCACACAGGAAAAAAGTCACATAAATGCCAGCATTGTGGGAAATGTTTTTCTTCTAAGTCAGACCTAGGGAAACATCAGTGAGTCCACACAGGAGAGAAGCCACACAAATCCCAACAATGATCTAAAAGAAGTCAAGAAGGAATACAAAAGTATATATTTTCAGTTCAGTGGTGATAAGAAATGACCCTTGTAATTTTTTGTGTTACTTTGTCTGTCCATATGTCTGTTTTAAAGTTATATTTTATTAAGTTTAGGTTTTAATTGCTATTAGTATAGATAATTCCTTTAGGTTATAAATTTGTCTGGGGATTGTGGGTTGTGGTATAGGTTAGCTAGATGGGGGGCTGGGATTTATTACAGCTGGCTAGAATAGTTATGGGAAGAATAGCTTTTGGAATGTGTGGTATATTGGCTGTAGAAAGTTGGGGTCTGGTAGTGCCTGAAAGAGGGCTAGTTTCTGGGAATTTTAAAGGGGGGCTGGTTAACTGTGGGGCATAGACTGTGGGAACTGGAGGTGGGGTAAGTATAGTAAAGGGTGGAGTTTTGGTTTTGGTGTTTTAATGTATTGTTTGGTTTGGAGTGGGCAGTTCTGGCTTAAATACTGAATTTATGACTATGTGTTATCAGTAAAGTTCTTTGTTGTTTCAACACACTGGACTCTTCGATGCATAGAAGTTCTGAATTTGCACAAAACGGACACTTTCTTCTTTCCTCAGTCCTCAGCTCCATTTGCAGCCGTAAGAAGCAAACACACAACACACACACACACACACACACTTATATATATCCACACAGACAGACAGAGCTATATTTACAATGCAGAGCCTCCTTCCGTGTCTTTCCCTCCTGAGTCCAGCTCCTTACTTTGGGCTCCATTCCAGCCTCATCCAATTCTCATCAAAGGAAGGAAGGAAGGGGAGGTCACTGAATCCCCTCACACTCCTTCACTTCCTGCAAAGGCGGCCAGCAGAATAATCAGCAGCAAGGCCCTACAGATTCCTGTGGCTGCTCAGGGGGGCCTTTGGGGGCATGTGCGCATGCGCAGTCTCCACATCTGAAGCCATTGCTGCCCTCACACTCTGTTCTGAGGGAGGGAAGTGGGAGAGAGCCTCTTTCGTTCGGAGGAATGGCTGGAAAGTCTTCTTGGGAGGCATTGGGGGGGCTATAAGAAGGAAGGGAGCCCCATCTCCTCCCCCCAAACAAAGATGGGGGGAGAAGATTTTTGTGCTAAATAAAGAACATCACAGAGGATAGCATTGGAAATAACATTTTTTCGGTGGGGGGCTTCCCCTGGGGGAAGGGGCTTTGTCTGAGGAGAGGGAAAACCTCCAATTTAGGCCACAGCCAAGAGGTCACAAACGGAGGGAACCCAAATCCCCTCCTGGAGAGAGGGACACCCCTTCTGGCAACCTGAGAACTAGACTTAGAGGCCTATAGGATCCAGAGTAGACACATGCCCCCACATAATACCTTCACAACAACCCTGTGGAGGAGGCCCAGCAGAGAGACCAACCGCCCCAGAAAGATCCCCCCTCCCCCCAGTTCTGGGAACAGGCACCTTCCCCCAGGAACCCATTATTAGAGCCTTCCACAGCTCACTGTGATGTTTTAAATTACCATTTTGCAGAGAAAATCTCTCAGATAAGAGCTGACTTGGATGTCAACATTATTACAGAGGCTAAAGGTGAGGTGTCCAGTCACTCCGTAAATAAGATCATACTGGATCAATTTGAATCTGATTACTAAGGATGTGGACAAGTTCCTTAGAAGTGCAAAGAAGACAACTTGCCCTCTGGACCCTTGCCCTTCATGGCTGGTCATCCATGGAGGAAATGCACTTAGGACTCACCTGAGATATATCATAGATGCATCTCTTAGGGAAGGCTATTTTCCATCTTGCTTAAAAGAAGCGGTGGTTTGCCCTCCCTAGATCCCTTGGACATGAACCATTGCAGACCAGTCTTCCATCTTCCATTTCTAAGAAAGATGATTGAGAGGGCAGTTGCTCTTCAACTCCAAGTGGTCTTAGATGAAACAGATTATCTAGACCCATTTCAAACTGGCTTCAGGATGGGATATGGAGACAAGACTGCCTTAGTAGATGATCTTCACTTGAGTATCGACGGGAAATGTGATCCTGTTGATGCTTTTGGATCTCTCAGTGGCTTTCAATACCATCGACCATGGCATCCTTCTGGATAGCCTGAAGAAATTGGGGATCAGAGGCAATGCATTGCAGTGGTTCTGGCCCTATCTCTCAAGCAGATTCCCGATGGTGATGCTTGGGGACAGTTGTTCCTTTAAAAAGGAGTTTAAATCTGGTGGTCCTCAGGCGTCATCCTGTCTCCAATGCTGTTTAACATCTACATGAAACCGCCTGGAGAGATCATCCAGAGGCATGGAGTGGGGTGCTTTCAGTACACTCATGACACCCAACTATACCTTTTCATCCCCCAAACCTCAGCACCAACTAACAAAGAAATCTCTCCTCTGAATAAATGTCTTGGGGCAATAATGTGCTGGATGAGGGAAAACAGATTGAAACTGAATCCAGATAAGACGGAGGTGCTTGTTGTTGGAGGTCCTAATCCAGGTATGGAGATTTGTCAAGTAGTCCTGTATGGGGTCACACTTCCCTTAAAGGGCTGTGTTCACAGTTGGGGGTGCTCCTGGATCCGTCGCTCCAGATGTCAGATCAGATAGATGCGATGGCCAGGAGTGCTTATTATTAGCTTTGGTAGATACGCCAACTGTGTCTTTCCTGGAACCTGAAGACCCGAAAACTATGATGCACTTGCTGGTAACTTCCTGTCTTCACTTCTGTACTGTGGACTACAAAGGGCTACCCTCGCACCAAGTCCGAAAACTTCATTATGGCAGGCAGAGTAGTCACTGGAAGATCTAGAGGTGATCATATTAAACCTATACTAAAGTCTCTTCACTGGTTGCCTATTACTTTCTGGGCACAGTACAAGGTGTTGGTTATAACCTTTAAAGCCCTTCAGGGCTTGGGTGTAGCTTTCTCACAGGATCTTCTTCTCCCATAAAATCTGCCCCACACATTGAGGTCCTCTAGTAAAAACTTACTGCAGCCAGCAAAAACTAGGCTGGCTGCATTTACCCAGAGGACCTTCTCTTCTCTTGCTCCCAATTTATGGAATAGTCGGCCGGAAGAGATCCAATATATCACAAGTCTTAAAAGGTTTACAAAAGCCGTCAAGATGTATCTCTTACGGCAGGCCTTTCCAGATTCCAGCAATCTCCTATTAATTTAATTAATCCTATTGATTTAATTAGTTGTCCAACAATTGCTCTAACTGCCTCTGCCCTGTTTTTAATAATTGTTTTAATAATAATAGCAATGTACATTTTTGATGGTATTTGAAACCTGAAAAAATACATGAAACATCTAAGAATAGTTTGGATAGGTGCTGGATGCGCGGAAATGAAAAAGGCACATATTTCCATCTCTGTTGGTCCTGTGTAAAAATGAAAGAATACTGGCATAAAGTACAGCGTATAATATTTAAAATGTTGCAAGAGAATCTAAAATTTGCTTGAAAAGTATTTTTATTAAATATTATCGAAAATGGAGTGGAAAAATTGCATGGTAGAGTATTGTTTTATCTTTTATCATCAGCAAGGATGACCCTAGAAAAAGAATGAAGACAAAGGAAAGATCCTGAAGGAGAAGAACGACTGTTAAGACTATTTGATGCATTGGAAGCAGATAAACTCACAAGACTGGGATAAAGTGATGGATATATCAAAAAAGAATGGAAGACTGAAGGGAATACAATGGATAAAACATCCCAACTTTAAAGGAACTTACATCAATGTTATTTAATTAAGTGATATTAATTTTAAACTATTGTGGGTGAAGACACCTCTTTTTATCAAAAAAACTAAAACCAAAAAGGTGGATTAGTTAAAGAGGGGGAGAAAGAGGGAAAAAGAAATTCTCTGACAACTGATAGGATTAGATGATCTATTCCTGGTTTCTCTCGTGCTTTGCTTTCCTTGTTCTTTCCTTGTATATTGTTAGAGACATGGATTGAAGGGTACAAAAAGCGAATGGAAAATGTTTAACTAAACAAGTGATCAAGAGAAGAACGAAAGGTGGAAAAGAAAACAAAGACACAGCAAAAGAACATAAACTCGGGAAGTCTTTTGTTTGTTTGTTGTGGGATCTCAGGTTGGATATAGTATGAGTTTGGATTAAATTTAGTATGTTTTACAAGTTATGTTGCTTGTGATTATTTGTATTTGTCAAGTCTTTTAATTGTACCTGTGTTATTGTTGTTGGTCCTATATGGTATTTTCTTTAGCAATAAAGTTAAAAAACATACAGTATCCTGACATCTAGAAAGCATATCCAGGAGAAGGTTTTTTTGGCCACACTGCAAACAATAACCTCCAAAATCCACAAAACAATGATACCTTTCTCCTGTTTGATGTTTAACGCTTTTTCCCAATGAAGAAGACAGTTGAGCTTCAAAAGCTTGTTTTATCTATTTTGTGCATTTTGCTTGGCCACTAAAGGTATCCCTGTTTTGTGGATTGTGGGTGTTATTGTGGTTTGCTGTATGGTCCAGCCAGCATGGCAACCTCTGGATATGATCCCTAGAGTAGGAATCCCTCTTCGTCTCATGGCTCTTTGGGGCTTTTCTCCCTCCCTCCCTCTATGCCCCATATAAGTCAAGGGGGACTCACCTTTGAGAAGGGCTCTTCCAAGGGGCTAGGATTCAGAGACAGAATTTGCATTACAGAAATCATGCATTTCAACACTGCTTTAACAGCCATGGGTCAATTCTATGGAGAGCTGGGATCTGTAGTTTTGTGAGCTATGTAGCCTCTGTCGGGAGCTCTAGTGTGAAAACAGACTATAAATCCCAGAATCCCATAGCATTGAGAAATGGCAGTTAAAGCGATGTCAAACTGCATGAATTCTGCAGTGCAGATTCAACCATAAGTCATGTTATTCAGGAATATCAGTATCCTAAGGGAACTTGTAGCACTTTTGAGACTAACTGAGTGAAAAAAGTTGTAGCATATGCTTTTGTAGACTTGCGTCTGGAGGTTTGTAGAAGAGAGTCATGACAACCCTAGTAGCCAGAACCTTCTTTTGTCCTCCATTTTAGGAGAGGAGAGAGGGAGGCTGAATGGAGAGCTCCCTGGAAAAAAGCCGTGTCTCTCCAGGCTGAGAGGCCAGAGACCTAGGAGCAGGGCCTCTGTGGTTGGGGAGGAGTTGCTGTCTGAAGCATTGGACCTTCTGGGACCTTCCTTTTGTGCCCATTGAATACAACTGCTTCTTCCCACCAAGAACCCAAAATAGTCCTCTCCGAAATCCCTTTCTGGGAGCATTGGTGAACTGCCCTGGGCCCTACTACGTTGCAAGAAATAAAAATACACATTTGAAATGATGCAAAACAGCTCATGCTTAAATAATACATGCCTTAAAAGTGACACCAGATTCTCCTCATCCCACCCTGGGCTTCCCTTTCAGGTTAAAATGTGGTGGGCAAAGCATGACCCACGGCTCCATGCATCAGGGACTTCTCTGTAACCCACAGCGGTCAAAAATGTCTGGGGTCTTTTTGTGATCTTGGAATGTGAGGGGCATTTCCGCCATGTTTTGTGGGACCCCTGGGTCAATTTAACACCATAAGATGAGGTGTCCTCTGCTCGCTTCCTAGAAGCATGGCAAAAATGTCACTCATGTTGATGTTGATGTTTATTTTAACCAATTCTATTTTATATTACTGTATTGCCTATTGTTTTATACATATTTTGTAGATTGGCAGGTTTTATTTTTATTGACTTGATCATTTGTATGTACAGCACTGTGTATATTTACAGCGCTATAGAAATAAACAATATTAATAATAGTAATAGTAATAATAAGTCACACTCTCTCAGCCTCAGAGGATGGCCATGGGAAACCCACTCTGAAGAAAGATGCCAAGAAAACTCCTTCAGAGACTCCCATAAGGTCACCATAAGACCTGGAAACAACTGGGAGGCAGACCCCAAGAACA
>JACSCI010001317.1:0-17607 GCA_016801065.1 Sceloporus tristichus
GCGTGCAGCTGAATGCTGGACAGAGATTAAAGGACGGAGGTGAGAAAAAGGAAGCCCAGCCAGGAGGACATTACAGTAATCAAGTCGTGAGATCACTAGGGCATGGACCAGGATCTTGGCAGTAGAGGCGGAGAGATATGGTCGGATTTTGGCAATATTGTACAAAAAGAATCTACAAGCCTTGGCTGTGGTCTGGATCTGAGGGATACACGACAGAGAAGAGTCAAAGATAAAGCCAAGACTGCGGGCTTGCTGGACTGGTTGAATGGAGATGTTGTCCACAGAGACAGAAAAGGAGTGTTGAAGGTTGGGCTTAGGAGGAAAGACAAGAAGCTCCGTCTTGGACATGTTGAGCTTCAAACGCCGATGGCGCATCCACTGCGAGACAGCTGTAAGGCAAGATGAGACTTGCTGTTCAAGCCTTGGAGAAAGGTCAGGGGCAGAAAGATACAGCTGGGTGTCATCGGCATACAGATGGTAGGAAAAACCAAAAGAGCTGATGAGTTTTCCTAAGGACAGTGTGTAGAGAGAAAACAGAAGGGGACCCAGAACAGAGCCCTGGGGAACTCCAACAGATAAGGGAACAGGAGAAGAAGTCAGACCACCTGCAACTACTGCAAAAGATCTGCCAGACAAGTAAGATCTAAACCAGTCGAGAACAGAGTCTGAGAACCCAAGGTCAGAGAGTATGTCAATTAGAAGACAGTGATCAACAGTGTCAAAGGCTGCAGACAGATCAAGAAGGATGAGAACAGAGTAAAGGCCATTAGCCTTGGCCTGTAAAAGGTCATTCGAGATCTTAGTGAGAGCTGTCTCTGTAGAATGCCTTGGGCGGAAACCAGACTGAAAGGGATCGAGAATGGAGTTGGCTTCAAGAAACTCAAGACAGCGCGAATAGACAACCCGTTCCAAAACCTTAGAAAGAAAGGGGAGAAGAGAAATCGGACGATAGCTAGACAAAGAGGTGGGGTCAAGAGAAGGTTTTTTCAGAATTGGGGAAATGAGAGCATGTTTGAAGTCCGAGGGGAAGGAGCCTGTAGAGAGAGAGAGATTGAAGATATGGAGGAGCGAGGGCAGAAAGGAGGGAGCTATAGAGATTAGAAGACGAGTAGGAATAGGATCAAGAGGACAGGTAGCAGGTTTGGAAGAGTTCAGAAGTGTAGAGAGTTCATCCAAAGAGGCAGGAGGAAAGACAGAAAATTTGTTAGGCGAAGGCGATAGAAGATTAAGAGCAGAAGAATCAGGAGGGACTATCTCAGAGCGAATAGTGGTAATCTTAGAGATGAAATAGTTAGCAAAGTCATTAGGAGAGAAAGATGAAGAGACAGGAGGAGAGGGAGGTTTAAGCAAAGTGTTGAAGGTGGAGAACAAACGCTGCGGGCACCTCTCATTGGCAGAGATCAATGATTTGTAATAATTCTGTTTTGCCATAGAGAGGGCGCGTGAGAAGGAAGAAAGAACAAATTTGAAATGGATAAAATCAGCCCACTCTTTGGACTTTCTCCAAAGACGTTCGGCCGCTCTAGAGCAGGACCGGAGAAACTTAATGTTGGGGGTAAGCCAGGGCTGAGGTCTAGTCTTGGAGGAAGAAGTGTGTACAGAGACAGGGGCAAAATGGTCAAGAGTTGAGGAAAGAGTGGAAAGAGTGAGTCATGAGTCCAGGATGTTCATGAGGGTACCTAGGAGCCTGGGGTTCCCTCTGAGATGGGACAGTCACCTCAGTCCTTTACCCAGACCTTGAAAATTTAGGGCAAGAGATGTGGTTTGCATCTAGATGCATCTTTCTGGATCCTCCAGCATTCTGTCACTCTCCCACAGCTGTATAAATATCCTTTATACGTGAGGCCTTAATACCACTTGGCATTGCATCCAAAACAGTAGATTGATATCCACAAACGCTCATGCTAAAATAGAAACCAGTTAGTCTTAAGGATGCAGCCACATTCCTCCCCCCTCCACCTCCGTGCCTCCTTTTTATGCTGCAAGAGACTAATGCAGCTGCTTCTTTGAAAATGACCATAGTCTAGGATCTTAGCCAACTTTTACATCTATCCCAACCTACTCCATGTGCTCTTGGCATCTTGGTTCTTTGCAAAACTGGTGCAACTCTGGATTCTGTTGACCATGAGACTCAGCATCATTAACAGGCATTATGGATAAGTGGGGTCTCTAACTTTGGTGTCATCTGGTATGGAGAGAGTGCCAGAGAGTGTGGCAGTGGTCTCCCCACACACACGCTTGCTACCTCACTCACCTGTCCCCCCCCCCACCCAATACCTGGCCCAATACCTGGCCAGACCTTGTAAGGGCTTCTGGAAGCAGAGCAGTAGGTCCCCCTGCCTTCCCCCCCCCTCCTGCTGTCTCAATCTCTCTCTTGCTTTCCTGGCTGCAAACAAGGCCAGATGAGGGAGAGCCAGGCAAATGGAGTACTGGGAGGAGACAGAAGGGGTGCACCCAATCCTACTTCTCCTCTGCTGCCCAGTTTCCTCCTCAGGACACAGTTGTGCAGTGGAGAAGCTTTGAGGGGCGAGCATTTGCACATTCCTCCTCTTCTGCTACTGGGCTTCCTCCTCAGGGAGAGACCCAGGCAGTGGAGAATGAGCCAGAGATAGATGCAGCAGCACCGGTTAACACACATAAACCCAGAACAGGAAGCAGGCCTGACTAAGTGTCATTCTTCCTCTGGTGTGACATCTGGTGCAGTCTGCACCCCTCACACACACCCATTGATGCCACTGGTATGGACTAAAAATGTGTCTGCAACAAGTCCAGCCCCCCACACACCTCCAATGGAGTCTTTTTCAAAATGCTGAAGAAATAGTTCTCTCATGGACCTGGAGATGTCTGCAGAATGGCAGAGGGAATTCATACTATGCTACAGAAAGGCAGTGGGGGACTCCTCCATCATCTTCCCCTTTGTATCTACCTGTTTCATGGTAAAAAGCCCCTGGCCAATTTCCCATTAGCCAGAGATCAGGAGACCTCCTTCTCATTACTAGGAATGGGGCTCATTATTTCCATGCCCTCTTTTCTTTCTTTCTTTCTTTCTTTCTTTCTTTCTTTCCTTCCTTCCTTCCTTCTTTCCAGCAGGCCTTTTCTCGTCACCTTTTCCTCTCCCTCTGTCTGCCACAGACAGCTTGACAAGAAAACCTGCCCTCTCTCCGTCTCATGCTCTCTCTCGCACTTTGTCTGTCTGCCGTCTGCTTCTGCCAAATGAACTCGGGAGCCAGTGCTAATGAAAGCAAGAGACTCAGTTAAGTGGACAGATGACGGGGAAGCTGGGCGACTCCCGAGCAGATCAGCAGGCAGAAGGGCAGGAAGGAAGGGCAGCTGGCCAAAGTAGTCCAGGAATTTGGGCTTCTGTACTTGCAGAGAACACCAGTTTGGATACTGAGGCCTTGTCTGCACTGGCCAGGATACTCCAGGGGCAGCCCAAAGTGTCCTGGCTCCACAGCTGCCCTGACCTGGCACCATTACCTGGCCTTCTGTTTCTACACCAGGGTAGCTGTCTGCATGAGCTATCTGGCATATCCATTGCCACCATGGGTCACTCAATTCTGAGGTCAAAATAAGGTATGCAACAATTGTCATGGCTGGACACCTCTTTCTGACCACAGAGGGAGTGACAAGCAATTATGGTGGATACTCCAGGTGGTCCATTGCAGAAATAAAGGGCTCTGTATTGGAAAGATCTAGAGTAAGATGTAAGTTATTTTAAAGACAAGGTTTTAGTGCACAGCAGTGGTATCATTGGGGGCATGTGAGGGGTGTGGACTGCACCAGCTGTGATGCCAAAGGAAGGGTGAAACCCAGTCAGGCATGTTAGACTCTGGTTCTGGTGCAGAATATGCTAGACATCATCTGCACTGATTCTACCCGAACCAAAGTTTGTGCTGTGCATCATCTGAACAGAGCACTGCCAGAATGGGACGGCCACAGGCAACAGGCAAGCAAGGCCTAAGTCTTTATTTGGTTTACTTGAAGGCACATGCACCCAAATAGCAATTCACTGAAAAATGTACATACCCCTCAGTTTTTGCGGACTTGAAATCATCATCCCTCGCCTGTTCTTGAGCAGCAAACAGAAGGGGACAAAATAGGGCTCGCTGCCATTCATGCCAATGAGGCTTGAATATCAGCAATTCTCCATTTGGGGGGGGGGGGGATGGATCCCCTGCGAAAACGGAAGGGCGACTGTACTTTGGAAACTGGGAGTTTGAGGGGGAAAACCTTGCATAGCATTGGCCAAGAACTTGTTGGAGTTTTATGCACGCAAAAATTCCCTTTCCACATGTGTAATTGTTTTACCAGCACCTATTCTTGTGCTTTTAACAGCTGTGAACATGCCCATGTGCTGATTTCTGGAGATCAATCTCTTGGCACAAGCACAGAGGCAAAATCTAATCAGTTGGCAACCTCCTTGCCGTTTCTCTTCCCCTCCACATAGCTGTGAGAAGGTGAGATGACATCTGCCGAGCCGCCCTGGCCAATACGTGCCTGGTGCTCCCTGTGGAAGGGATGTTTTGTGGTTACCATCATCTGCAGGCAATCAGATAAGAACTAAAGCCATTCCTTCCATTAGAACAGCGTGTCTAATCTCACATCCCTTTAATACCCTTCACACCAGAGCATGACCATTGGTAATCCCTGGAAATTGTTTCCTGAACAAAAATGCAAAGGAAAAGTTAAACCACGGGGTGAAAGGGGCTCACAGTAATAACGTCCTTTGACAATTCTTCTGAGGGGAGTCTCTCCTCATCCCATACCAGAGAACATGCTTGCCTTGCATGAAGTCTCAAGTTTAATCCCCAGCAGACTCTTCTTGCTAATGGATTTTCAATAAGAAGGCTAGGAAAGCTCTCTTGGTTGCACAGATTTTGGAGAGACTCTGCCAGTCAGAACTGCCAGCCTCCGGAAGTTGGACTCCCTCAAGATTTGACAGCAGCAAGTGGAACCTGTTTTGATCAGAGACTATTCTAGGTCTCGATCCTATTAGCATCTTATCTGGTCCACAATAATTGCCAGATCCATTCTACCTCTATGATTCATTTCTCATCTCATACTCCTGTGTCTTTAGCAATGTCTTGATCAGACTGGGGTCTTACACATGTGCAAATCCTCCTCCTATGGACACAGTGGCATATTTTTGACCAACATAGAATCATAGAATCATAGAGTTGGAAGAGACCACAAGGGCCTTGATCCAGTCCAACCCCATTCTGCCATGCAGGAAATCTAAATCAAAGCATCCCCAGCAGATGGCAATCTAGCCTCTGCTTAAAGACCTCCAAGGAAGGAGACTCCACTACACTCCGAGGAAGGAGTGTGTTCCACTGTCGAACAGCCCTTACTGTCAGGATGTTCTTCCTAATGTTGAGGTGGAATCTCTTTTCCTGGAGCTTGCATCCATTGTTCCATTGGGTCCTGTTCTCTGGAGCAGCAGAAAACAAGCTTGCTCCCTCCTCAATATGACATCCCTTCAAATATTTAAACAGGACTATCATATCACCTCTTAACCTTCTCTTCTCCAGGCTAAACATCCCCAGCTCCCTGAAACATCTACAATCAGTTCATGGTTGCAGAAAGAGACATCTGCCTGTGGAGCCAGGTGTATGCACATGACTATGTGATGTTCACTCATACCAACATAGGTTGTGTACAGTGTGCATCCATGTACATTCAGTTGCACTTAGAGTTGCCAGATCTCAGGGGCTGGCCCTGAATATCCAGTATTTATGCATATGTAGAACTTCTTCTACAGACCTTATGTCAACTGCATATATGAAGGACTTTTTCAAGAATTTGGAGCAGCAATTGGTTTGATTGTATTACCACATGAAAAAAATGTGGGTTTTTGAAATGTATACCTAAGTTTGTAATATAAATTTGTAAGTATGCAAAGAAGTTTATTTTAGTATCATTTTATTGCTCTGTTATTTGGGATAGTGTCCCGGATTGTTCTGGTCTGCCTGCCTTGTTGGCAAGTCCAAAAAGGGTCCAGGAGTCATCCAGCAATGGAAGAGGTCTCCAGGTGTTCACCATGGCATGCCAACATTATCCTTGCTGCCCCCAGGCAGGTGGACTGGTTTCTTCCCAGTCACTTTAGTCTCCCAGAGTCCCACAGTCTATCTGCAGAGAGGCATCTGGTATACTCCACACCAGTAAGCAGACAACTACCTCTGAGATGTCACCTAGTGTGGTCTACACTCCCTGTATCCCCATAGCAAAGTCCCAACTCTCCATCGGTGTGTGTATATGTCTTGGCACCTTGGGCAAGTCACATGCTCTCTGCCTCAGAGGAAGGCAATGGCAAACCTCCTCTGAGCCAATCTTGCCAAGAAAACCCCATGATGGACTCAACGTAGGGTCACCATAAGTCAGAAATGACTTGAAGGTACACACCAACCACATAGTGAAATGGTGTCTCTTATATAAAATAGCAAAATCAAGATTTGCTTTTTGGAATATATATATATATATATATATATATATATATGAATATTTTCAAGCCATGGATGGTTGAATCCATGGGTAAAGAACTGGTGTATATGGAGGGCCAACTGTATACAGTGGTCCCTTCTCTTACATGGGGGATCCGTTCCCCCCCGCCCCCGCGTAAGAGAAAAAACACATAAGCTCAAGCCCCATAAGAAATAATAGGGCTTGTGCCTGCGGCGCACCATGGGCACATGCCTCATTACTCCTTCTGGGTCGCACGAGGATGTTTTCCAGCGCAGCTTCCAGCGTATGCTGGAAGCCATGCGCCCGCATATGACACGGTGCATTGTATTTAAAACACTGAGAGTTTGTGAGACTGCTGGGAATTTCAGGGGCCAGAAATAGTGGGGACCCTGCATCTCCTTGTTGTGATGGTCTCATTGCAAACTCTTTTGCTGGTGTGTTGGGCTCTGTCTGGGAGGGGAGGAGGAAACAGCAGACTCACGACTTCCTCTGTCTAATAATAATGGCTTCAAATAGCTCCTAATTGACAGATAAAAACGCTGCTAACTTGGTTTCGCTGGAGATAATAGACAGCCGGGAGCAGCCGTGCTGTACGTGAGGCAGGCCTGATCAATTATTTCAAGACTCCTAATCCATATTTCGCTGACGTGCCGTCAGGACAGTGGCATGTGTCAGCCGGCTGTTTGTTTTAAAATAAGTTATTTAAATTGCAGGGGCAAGTCCCTGCCACCAGCTTACTGGGAACGGAAGTTTTAAGTGACCTGAGATGAGATCGGCACTTCATTTTCTGAAATTTGCCTTGTTGGAAAGGCAAACTGCCCCTTGCATCTCCTGCCTGGAAATTTTGCAGCGCATGGAAATGTGAGTTTTTTAGACTTCAGCTTTCCAAATTTTGTCCTCATGGTTATGTACGCTAGAGGAGTCAGGGAATCATAGTAATGTAACCTTCCCAAGCTCTAAGCTGCCAGGCTCACACTGCAGAATTAATGCAGTTTGACACCACTTTAACTGCCATGGCTCAATGCTATGAAATCCTGGGGTTTGTACTTTGTTGTGGCACTCTGATAAAAAAGGCTAAATATCTCAGAAAGCTACAAACCTCAGAAATCCATAGCATTGAGCCATGGCAATTAAAGTGGTGTCAAATTGCATTGGCCTGTTACAGACTGCCAAAATAAAGCTGCTTCGGGTCTCCTTGGAGATATGCTGTTTAAATGATGCATGCACCCTAAGAATCCGGAAGCTGCACCAAAGCTGCCCTCCAGTGCTTAGGAATGGAGTGTGGCTTTGGTGCGACCTCTGAACTCTTAGGACCCCATGCATCATTTAAATAGCATACCTCCAAAGAGACCCGAAGCAGCTTTATTTTGGCAGTCTGTAACAGGCCATTAATTCTGAAGTGTAGATGCAGCCAAAATCTTCCTACCCAGTCTCAAAAACATAGGGTGCCCTGATGGTTACACAAAGAAGAGGGAAGGCACTCTCTATTGCCTGAGAGGCACTCTCTTCTCCAACAGACTGAAAGCAAATATAGGCAAGTGCTTTATACTCAGTTAGATCTTTGGTCCATCTAACCTAGCATTAGTTAATCCCAACTAGAGTTTACTCCTTATAGGGTTTTCAAGATAAAAGGCTCCAGGTGTGGCTTCCCATTGCCTTCCTTGGTGCAGTATCTGCTCTTTTGGAGTCAACAGGGAAACCACTGTCATTGCCTCTGAGAGATCCTTGAACAGTGTCAGTCCCTTGTAATGTTGCTGCTCAGTAGCTATTTCCCCTATCTATGTGTGGCTGTGAAAGCTTGACAGTGAAGAAAGCTGATAGGTAATGTCAGCCCATTTGAAATATGGTGCTGGAGAAGAGTTCTGTGGATACTGTGGAAAGCTAATAATACAGAGTAATGGATCCTGGATCAAATCAAGCCTGAACTCTGCCTAGAAGCCATGATGACTAAGTTCTGGGTGCACCTACACTGTAGAAATAATTCAGTTTGACACCACATTAAGTGATGTAGCTTCATCATCCTGTGGAATTCTGCGGTGTGTAGTCTTAAAGGTCTTTAGCCTTCTCTTTCAAAGATTGCCTCACAAAACTACAAATACCATGATTCTGGAGGATGGAGCCATTGCAGCAAAAGTGGTGACAAACTGCATTATTTCTACAGTGTAGATGCACCCCATGACTGTCATACATTGGACCCATCATGAGAAGATGTAGCTCATTGAAAGAGATGGTCATGCCTGGTAAGGCAATAGGAAAAGAGTAAGACTACAGAGCAGGTGGATGAATTTAGTCAAGGACTGTCCAGAGTCAACAAGACCTGAGCAGGGCAGTTGGATGACCTCTAGGTCTCTCATTCAGGGGATCACCTTAAGCTGAAGTTGTTTTGATAGAAAGTAACAACAAAGTGTAGACCTGCTGAATCAGTCACTGAGTCAATATATAGGTAAATCCATTAGATTTAATGGCTTCACAATAGTCAGGAGTAACACTAGGATGGAGGACATTGTTTACATTGGATGGTCGCCATTTTTCCAGGGATTAAGACATGACTATTTTTCCACTTTACTTGAAGATTCCACCAGATTGAACCTGGAAATTTCTGTATGGACCACAAGAGCTCAGCCAAGGAATGATGACCATGTTAAACCTTCCTCAAATGAAACATTTGCCATCATCTTTCCAGCTTGCACTGGTGATAATTTTGCCCCCTTCCCACTAAATAAAAACATTTCCACAACCCCCCAAAGTCCACAATAGCACATACCCCCCCCCCCCCCCTTCCCCATCTTCAGATGAGGTTGAGTATCCCTCGTCTGAAATGCTTGTACATGGCATTTTTTCAGATTTTGGAATGTTTTGGATTTGGGAGGAGGTTGAAGTCGTGTGGTCCATACTGTGTTTGTGATTCTGGAGAGAGACTCAAGGCTGAAGCGAGATGCAAGGATCTGTGAAATGGCAGAAGGATGGAGTCGCGCCAAACACTATGCTTGAATTCACATCATTTCACAGATTCTTGTGTCTCTCTCCAGTCTTCTCCAGTAGTATCTGGGAAGAGTACACCTGCAGGAGTAAAGCAAAGTAATGGCCCATATCCTACATTAAGTTCTGTAACATAAACCTCTGCATGTGTTACTTGTCCTGGTGACCCTTGTGTTGAAAGTCAATGTTACTGAACCAACATATCAAATGTGCAACCAAGTGCACAATCAATGCAGAATGTACATCTTCATGGACATCGTATGTGCAAATCTGTCTGCACAACCTTGAACTGAATGTGGACATTTCTGCATTAGACAAAAATAAAGGGCCTCCTTACTCATACGTAAGACGCCAACAGGGTTTTGGCCAATGTACGCTACTTGTTAGAAACGCTATGTTTTATTGATTTTATTTTCTGTTTATTTTGTGTTTTGAGCTGTTTGATCTGCATTGTGGCCAGAGAACTTCAAGTATTATGTTTGTGTGTGTGCGCGCGCGCATGCTTGCAGTTTCCCTGTCGACTTATGGAGGCACTCAGAAATGCTCAACACATTCCCCCTGTTGTCTTATTGGCAGTCACCCTGTTCATTCATCCAGGAACAGTTATCGCCTCTTGCAGAACAACTGATGTGATGTGATGTGATCCTTGTTGTCTTTTGGCCTTCCTTGATCTTTGATGCCCTTCTAAACGCCACAGTTGTGTCTGACATGGCACATCAAATTGTGCAAATAATCAACCCTCTCTAGACCTGAGGCTCTCTGGGCTGTAGCTGGAGTCCAGATAATGTCCTCCTGTACTTGGATTTTGCTCTGCTGCATCTGGTGCTCTATGCTGAATGTTGTGGAATTGGGAGGATAGCAGAATGTGCACAAATAAGTTGAGCCATCTAGTCAAGACATCAGGTTGAGCTCCTTTCAGAGCTTAGAAAAAGGTCCTTCTTGATATTACAACTCCCAGAATCTCATGCTGGTATCCTCTCTGCTGGAGAATCCAGAGATTGAAATGGGTACCTTCCATCTTCCTCCTTTCTTCTTACCTTCTAAACGCCAACAAGTCTATGGCTTCTCAGGTTCAGGTCCTTCTCAGCCCCATCAGAGCTTGCAATACTTACTGTTTTGTACTATAATTTCCAAATTCCCACAGGTGGCATCCTCTCCAAAATGTTTTCAAAACTGGATATGTTAGGGATTTAAACCTGAGCCTCCTGTGTACAAAGGAAGTGTTCTACCACTTTCTGTTGTTGTTGTTGTTCTTGCTGTTGTTGTTGTTGTTGTTGTTGTTGTGTGCCTTCAAGTCATTTCTGACTTATTTTCAGAGGGGGTTGCCATTGCCATCCCCTAAGGCTGAGAAAGTGTGACTTGCCCTAGGTCACCCATGGCTGAGTCAGGATTCAAAACATGGTCTCCAGAGTCATAGTTCAATGCTCAAGCCACTAACTACGCTGGTGCTACACATACACACACATACACAGAGACTTTCTTGCACAATATTTGTTTGTGCCAAAGAAGCTTGTTTGTTTGTTTTTTGCACGGGAAACAGCATTTCTGCTAAGAAAGGAGTGTATCTTCTGCCAAATGTACTGCATTCTGCAAAAACGAAACTCTACTTTCCAAAGCTAACCCACTTGTTGTTGTTCCCAAAAATGAATTTTTCACAAAAGTAGTCTTGAGAGAGGGGTGTGTGTGTGTGTGTGTGTGTGTGTGTGTGTGTGTGTGTGTGTGATCTTATGGCATTTTATCAGTTTATCATGTCTCAATGTGTCGGAACACTCTTTCTGATCAAGCGTGTCAACAACTTTCAATTGTCTGCATTGAGAAATGACTTCCTATCTTATGACAGCACAACAGAGGCAGGTGGAACTGTTAATATAATATTTTGAGACACATCCATGCCCTTCCTTACTTTGCTGACACTGGGGAGGCTGGCACAGATGGTTCCAAATCAGCAGGCACAGGTAGGGAGGCTTGGCACTAGCAGCTGGCACCTGTGAAGTTCAGCCAACATGGGTACTCCAGACAGGTGGTCCCTCCAGCCGCCAGGTGGCTTCTCTTAGCAACCACACCAACTATTGCAAATGTGTCAAAGACCAGGGATAACGCAATGGCTGGCACCTCAGTCGGCATCCCCACCTGCCCAAGTTTATGAATCATCAGTCGTTGGATTTTCCTGGCAGATCTGTACCTGGTGTCTTCCCAGTGTTTGCTTCAGACATCATTCTTTCTTCCAAACACATCAGATTGCAGTCAGCTTTAATAGCAATGATGAGGCGATGTTTTCCCAAGGAAACAGGCTGTGAGCCCTTCCTTTGCAATAGAAAGATGACAGGTTGTGGCTGTTGTGGTTGCTTTTCTTCCCCCTCCAAGCTTGATCCAAGCTTCACTCAGTTGTTAGAGAGGATCTTCTGCACACCTCTTGCTACATAAACTAGCACAGCTTCTTTGAGGAGACAAAAAGGTACTCCTGAATATAATGCTAGCTCTGCACGATCTCTGGAAAGAACAGAATGCCACTGTGAAGTCACAATGAAAACCTTTGCTTCATTTGTTCCTACCTGCAAGAATACAGGATTTCAACCATTTCCTCCCTGCTCTGCCAGATGGGTTTCTCTGAGATTTCCAAGCACTTCTTGTATTTTGGGACTTTGTTGGGGAAGATTCATTGGTGCAAAAGTACACATGGTTTTCCTGCACAAAAAATATAAGGGGGATCGATACTGTAGAAGAGATGCAGTTTGACAATACTGTAGCTCCATCCTATGAACCATTGGATTTGTAGCTTTACAAGATCTTTAGCTTCTCTGCCAAAGAGTGATGGTGCCTCACCAAACTACAAATCCCAAGATTCTGTATGATGGAGCCACAGCAGTTAAAGTGGGGTCAAATTGCATCATTTCCACAGTGTAGCTGCATGCATATTTGGGGGCAAAAATTTGTGTTTTAGGCAAAACATGCTGTTTCCTGCAAAAAAAAAGGGGGGGGGTGATTTGCACAGAAAATACATGCAGGAAAACCACACATGATATTTCTGAGCAAAAATCTATCTATGAATACAGACTGCACAGGAAAACCATCTGCATTTGAGCACAAATAAATTTTCCCCAATGAAATCTGAAAAGAATCTTGCATCTGCGTCCTTTTCCTTGGTGACGTGTCTTGAGTGTTGAGATATCCTTTGGGGGTGAGAATGCCAACATTACAGAGTATTTTTCACATCCCTGCTGTGGAACATGCTTTCAAGTGTTCCTGGCGGTGAGGAATGGGTTTTCCTCTCTCTTCAGGACCCACAGGGAGTCTTGCCTTTGAGATGAGAACCGGGATTGGAAGGCGCATGACTTGGCTAGGTGCTTTGTGGCTGAAATGCAAAACTTGACCAATTTCCTTTAAAAATAAAAATAAAAAATAGCCCAATTTTTTTGTTTGAAAATTATTCAAGTGAATTGTAGGGTTTACAAGGATTGCATTAATGAAAACGGACAGCAAACAAGAAAACAGCGCAGACTGATAACAACTATGGAAGAGGCATATAATAATGTAAATCGTTCTTTGAGGCTGAGCAGTCATAAAGAGGAATGCATCCAGTCAAACCTTTATCGTTTTGAAATTGTTGGCATTTATACCCCCCAAAATGAGCCTGTCTACACTCACGGGCTGTTTTCCCAATTATCAGGAGGGGCAGCCAACAAGAATCAGTAACACACAAACAGACAAGCCAAATTTTGAAAGCAATAAAGCTTTTCCCAACTTGAATTTAGGGGATGTTAACTCCAACAACCTACTATCCTCCTGGTGGCTTGTTCTCATCTGTGGGGTAATTGCACTGACCTTAATATCCTCTGCTCCATTCCTTTACGTGACTGCTTTCCCAAGCAATAGCTCTCCTAAGCAATGCTCATGACTTGTTTGTCGACTTCCAGCAGGTTGCTCATTGTGTAAACAAAATGCTGGACTAGGGAGATTTTTGACAGGACTCTACACATGTTCTTATGCATTTATTTTTGTGCTTATAGGTTCTCTGGCTGAGATCCTACATCATGGTAGTGGTGCTGGTGGTGGTTGCTGATATCATTGTTCTTATACAGTCAAGTTGGTTTCATATTATAGAATTACATAACCATAAAGTCTGAAGAGATTTGAAAGGGCCCTTCAGTCCAACCTGCTTCTGCCATTCAGGGAGACACAATCAAAGCTCTCCTGACAGATGGCCATCCAGCCACTGTTTCACAATCCCCATCTTCCACTGTCACACAGCTCTTACCATGAGGAAGTTCTTAATGTTGAGGTGGAATCACTTTTCCTATAGTTCAAACTTCTGGAGCAGCAGAAAAGAAGCTTGCTTCATCCTCAATATGATATTCCTACAAATATTTGAACAGGACTATCTTGTCACACCTTAACCTTCTCTTCTCCAGGCTAAACAGGCCCAGCTCCCTAAGCCATCCCTCAGAAGGCTTGGTGGTTTTCTGACCCTTCACCATTTTGGTCACCCCCCTCTGGACATGTTCCAGCTTGTCCACATCCTTCTTGAATTCTGGTGAATTCCCAGAACTGGACACAATATTCTAGATGAGGTCTGGCCAAAGTGGCACTATCACTTCCCTTTCTCTGGACACTATACTCCTATAGATGCAGCCTAATATCACATTGTTTTTTTCTAGCTGTGCATCACACTGTTCTCATAGCATCTTTGAGACTAAGTGAAAGAAAGAAGCTGGTAGCATGAGCTTTTGTAAACGTGACCCTACTTCCTCGTGAGAAACCCATGTTGACTTTTAGTTATCACAGCATTCCTTTCTGAGTGCCTACACACTGTGTATGACAGCCCTATGAATGGGACCTCCAAGAACCTTGGTCTACCACATCCCTGATCAGGTCTTGGAGTCTCACAGCATAGTGGCTTCTTTGATGGTGACAATCCACTTGTACGGTGTTCTCCCTGTTTTCCTGCTGCTTTCCACTTTTCCCAGCATTACCACCTTTTCCAGTGAGTCCTGTTGTCTCATGTGTCCAAAGTACAACAACCTCAGTTTATTTAGGAATATCGTGTTTGCATCCTACAAACCTTTATAGGTGGTGTACTGTGTTGACTGTGTGATGCAACCCTTGTGTTTAATGACAATATTGCCGAAGCAGGTCCACAGTGGAATGCACAACTGCATATGCATTGACTTGAGTAATAGCACTATATATGCAACTACACTTGATTATTCACCTTGATTATTGGCTCACTGGGTGCAATTTCTCCAGGCCCCTCCCTGGGCAAAAGGCCCATTGCTGGACCATTTGCTTCCTCTTCCTCTTCAGTCACATCTTGAATTGCTTGTTATTATCAACATGGTGTTTATTTCTTGAGTATCTGAGTCAACATGCATATGGACCAGACTGTTTGTCCCACTGAAGTTGCAGGGTGAGAATGGGTTTCGATGTGGAGATTTTTGTACTGCTCTCTATTGTACTGTTAAATTTCAGTGTCCACTATTACTAGAGCAACTCAGTATTTGCCCTGGTTTGAGAAATGTTCCAGAGCCCCAACAGTCACAAATCTGGCAATGAGCATGGAAGACTTCACCACAGTGCAATGACTGTTGCATCAGTTCCTGATCTACAGAATCTTAAGATAACTTAGTTTTTTGTGGGTTTTTTGGGCTATGTGGCCATGTTCTAGAAGAGCTTATTCCTGATGTTTTGCCTGCATCTGCAGTTGGCATTTTCAGCTGCAGATGCCAGCCACAGATTCAGGTGAAATATCAGGAATAAACTCTTCTAGAACATGACCACATAGCCCAAAAAACCCACAAAAAGCTATGGATGCTGACCATGAAAGCCTTCGTCTTTGCTTCACAAACAAAGAGAACATGTTCTACTATTGTGTGGCCCACAAAGACTGAATGAATGGCAAACAAACAAGGAGGAGGAATCATCCAGTGGTAGTTAATCGGCAATGTGTGTAGGTGAGGTTCTGGAAGAGGGAATCGTTTCAAAACTGCCAGGTGTGTGTTTTCTTGGCAGAGGTCGGGCTCATCTGTGTAAATAAGTTACCTCCTCCGTGTGACATTGCACAGTGGATGGAGAGATGAAAGTCCCACGCAGCCAAGGCTGGAAAGCCTTCTGTCAACAAGATATGCCAACTCAATCATGGTGACTTTTAACAAAGCCTGGTGGGCACAAACTCTGCTCCTGGTTGGAACAGAGTGGCTTGAAGAGTGTTCTGTTTTCCATTAATTGTCCTCTCCCCTTCTGTAAATGGTGGAATTGTGTGTAGCAGAAAAACAGGCCATAACTGCAAAAGGACTACTCATAATGTTTTGGGACTAGGGTGGCCAGATCTCAAGGTCTGGCTTGCAGTTTCCAGTTTTTGTGGGTCATCTTCAAACACATCTTCAGAGGCTGGATGGCCATCTGTCGGGGATGCTTTGATTGTGATTTCCTGCATGGCAGGGGGTTGGACTGGATGGCCCTTGCGGTCTCTTCCAACTCTACGATTCTATGATTCTATGATCTTCAGGTGGAAGATGAGGTTGCAGGTTCTCCAATATTGTTTCCAGGGAAGGGGCTGTGTAAAAAAATATCCAGCTCAGCTAGTAGAGGAGCAACTTGCTACAATTTCTGAGCTAGTTTCCTTCTTCTCTGCCAGCAGTTATGGCACCAGGGCTCACCCTCTTCTCTACTCTGCATCGACCTAGCAACTAGGCTAGATGAAATGTCCCTTTTCCTGTCTCCCTAAACAAGCAAGAAGAGATAATTCCCCCATTTGACTTTGATCTAGGAATAGTCTCCTTGGTTAATGTTTCTGTGTGCATTTGGATGTGAAGCTGTGAGCAACTGTGGGTGGTACTAAATGCATTAATGATATCACCAGGAGCCATCCTGAGGTGTTAGGTTTGGGCTTGGAAACCTCAGGGCCTGGGGCAATCCTGAACTGGCAGCCAGTGGCATCATTAAGGTTGGTGCCACCTCAGTGTGGTAACTCATGCTGTTACCCCCAGTCTGCCTCGTACACCTCTCACTTGTCCCTCTCCATCAATCAGGGCACCTCTGCCATTGTGGGAGTGGCCTGCTTCTGCCACCCAGCACACTTTTCCCCATTCACCCAGCAGTTGTGCCAGACCCAGAAGGAGTTGCTGGGCAGCAGCAGGCCAACCCACCGCCATCAGTAGCCACAGCCAATGGTCAGCAAAGGAGGGATGGAGGGGTTTGGCCGGGGGGGGGGGTGATCTTGGGCTGGATGGGTGCAATCACCCCACTCCCTCTGAGATGTCATCTGGTGCATTCCACACTCACCGCAACCCCCTAGTGACAGCCCTACTGGCAAATCTATTTGGGACTGAAGCTTCATTTAAAAAAGTGACAGATCACAGGGAGAGCTTGTCATGTCATGGAAGAGTGGTAGCCAAACAAAAACAAAACCCAAAAAAGTTTGTGTTGCTACACTGCACCTCCACAATGTAACACTTTGTCCATGGCATTCTGCTCAGCTAACCCTTCTACCTCCTGCAGAAGGTAGCTTCCCAGTTCCGGAGTTGTACCCACCTGGCCAATTTGTGGCTGAGGATCAGGCAGTGTCTAGCTGCAATTCTGCAACTGGATGAAGAGAACAGATGTTGGACTCCCAGATCTCCAGATGGTATGATAGTCATGTCTGTGTTCATGTTGAACCCTCAACCCCCCTCCTTCTAAATGACCATGGGCACACACTCTGGTGCTTGGAGAACACCAAGCAATGGCTCCAGAGAGGAGCAGATCGACCAGAACCTGGTCTAGTAAGTTTTCATCAGTGAGATAACAAACTACAGTGGGCTCTCCACATTCACTGGGGTCACGGGTGCAGGACCCCTGAAAAATGGAAAAACTGAAAATGAAAAACACTATTTTTTAAATCTGAAATAACAGCTCTCTAGGAATCTTTAGTTCTTCCAGCATAACTGTAGTCCAAATCTTCCAGAAATTGGCCCTAGAACCATGCAGGAGGACCTACAAATGCCTAGAAAAGTGTTTTCTCTAGGAATCTCTCGGTGCCTCTATGGTCAACTTCCAGCAGTCATGGTGGAAGATCAGATTCCTAGAGAGAACATAGGAATCAAAGCCACAAATGTGGAGGATCAACAGCAATTTCATTTTCTTTTGTATCGCACAGAGAAAAATAATAATATTCTTATTATGATGCCATAA